>CABFVZ010001639.1:27034-50701 GCA_902151445.1 Timema monikensis | reverse complement strand
GGGGGGGGGTTTCCACTAACGCTTCCACGACTCATTTCAACTACTGAACCAAGGTCCTCGGGACACCTCGTTGTCAAGTCGTGCATCATTGTAGCTGTGACGTCATTGCTGCCTCATTATTGTTTTTTTCCACCACATATTATTATTATTATTATTATTATTGTTAGCACCACATCTTACTACCCGTTCGGGTTATACGCACTTTCGCCAATGTGTAGTGGTAGGGTGATTGTGAGATGAAATAGAGGACCTACAGTTTAACGTGGGATCCGAACCATGATGGAGGCCTGACATTCCTCACATTCACTAAGTTGTGATTAATACACGTCTTGTCAGAGGTGAAGGAAGGGTTTGGCAATCAGATAAATCTGTGCCGGGACCGAGAATTGAACCCTGTACCCCAGTTCACCACATCTTAACTACCCGATAGGTCTTTACGTATATTTACAAATTACGTTAATGTATTAGGTTTGAGGAAGGTTAAATTAAGAGGATGTGTACCCGCATTTGCGTGGAAGGATATTGGAAAGCCATTTAGGAAACACACCCCTCTTCCAATCTTTGTACGACTTTTATAAAGTCGATGTCATTCATATGAAATCTTACAATTTTATTTATTACATACGATTATTAATTTTGACGTCGAGAGGGTTTAGCGTAAGGGTTTAAGTTTCTGACTCTTACGTAAAGGTGTAGTTACTTGACACGAAAGGTTATGGCTTAATCTTGGCCTGATGCGATTGGGAGGCTCTTTACCATGAATTATTTTCCAAACTCTTTCTAAACCAATGCTTGGCAAATCCTCGCATTTCAACGAATCCTCGTTGATATCTGGACATTTAATGTTTTTTGTTATAGTTAGTGTTGGAAACATTCATAGGTACAGTTTCAACTAACTCTGCTGACCATGGCAACAAATTATAATCCCACCGCCCTGCCATGTTCTATTGAGTGTACAAAACATTCACAGGTACAGTGTCGACAAATTCTGCTGACTATGGCAACACTCCACGACACGTCTAAGTTTCTAATCCCACCACCCTGATCTCTACGTCAGCAATGTGCTTGTCTTCGGACCAGCACGGAGGAGCTCTATGCTCACTTGAGATACTCGTTACAGAACCAACCAATAGCTGGCACATACAGACTACAGTAGCCCCATGGCTTCTTTGGTGCTAACTGACAGCTCACCGCTGACAGTCAACATTTAGGTACCTAGATTTTGACTGTCAAAAGTGACAGCTGCTAAACACATGTTTTTGCAGATCATATGGTTCGGCGTAGGGATACATGATTTGTTCTGGTAACTTTTCAAAGCCGTCAGAAGTCAGTTGTGAGCTGTCAGTCAGCACCAAAGAAGCCATGAGGCTACTGTAACTGGTTTAGTCATGTGCAGACATTTATTTTATAGGATACGTTCAGACTTTGAACTATGGTTACGACAGCGAGACAAATAATATTATTTAATTACTGAAATTTATCTACCTACCGATTAAGATTGAAAGGAACTTTTTTTGATAATTATAAAAGTTACTAAGATAATTCCCATAAAGGGATTCTCAAATTAATATCAATAAAACAATACCAATAATAAATTAAAATATTATCAATGTTAACAGAAAAACGATATCATAATCCTGATAAATGATGAACCCATGTTTTAAATATTGATTTTAGGCTATACGAGCCTAAAAAATTAAGTTTCAAAGTATTATTAATCATTTTTGTATTATTTAAAACTAACACAATTAGTGGCTATAATGACAGGTAGGGCTATTTAACTAAACGCTAGCCTGCACCACTAGGCACGTATACAAAGGCGTCAGTCTTGTCTTGTCTGGTTTATCAGTGTTGTAGTGGCTGGGGTACGAAACCTAACCGTTTGTAATGAAGTGTTTTTTTTTTCCCCCTTTCAAATCTTACCCCATTCTCCCTCAACGAAAATGCGGGTACGCGGTCTGGTATGGTATGATTTTGCTAGGAAGAACAGTAGAAGTTAGTTACCAAAATTACTAAAACAATGTTAATATACTCATACATAAAGGCATGTCATCTGCAGCTGTTAATTTTGATAGATATTATCAATACCTATCAAATAACACAAATAATAAAAGAAAATGTTATCAATGTTGGCCGCAAAGAAATATGTTTTGATTTTCTCTATTGTTCTTACAACTAAATTCAGGGTATAGCAAGACGTGGAGCACGGGGATTGGGGAAAGGGGGGCGAATTTTTTTTATAGTGTGTCCTTTTTTTAATTATTTTTTCTTAGTACTGCGTCTTACTACCCGTTCGGGTTTTACGCTTTTGTACTAATTGCACTAATGTGTTAGGGATTAGGAAGGTTGATTTTAAGGGAAGTGTACTCGCATTTGTGGGAAGGAAAAGTGGAAAAAACCAATTATATAAAACCACCCTGAATACAACCGATCCAGATTCTAACCCAGTCATCAGCAGTATAGTCAATTGCGAAAGTAGCGCCCTAGACCATGCGGCCACTGAAGCGGGTTAGTCTGTCCTATCTTGATCCTGGCTTTCTAGTTGAAACAAAGCAACCAGCTGCCAAAGCCATTAATTTCCTACTTGGTGAACGGAAACAGACCCAAATTCACAGTGAAAAATTTCCTGTTTTCGTCGGAGATCGAACCCCAGGTTTCTTGGGACAGGGAGGAAGATATGGGGTGTCGATACTCGTGCCATTACTGTATTTCAGTACGCACACGTCCATGTCCCTACTCTATCGCAATCTTCTGGTAAGAATGTCAAGGTTATATCGTGGCTTTGCCGGCTCAAGTTACCTCGCAAGGATGAGAAGTCGCGGTTCGAGGTTCCACGTCTTGTCTTGTTCCGTGGGAAAACCACTCTCTGGCATAAACGTGGTGGGTCATTGTGATTTTAGACCTGGCTTTACTCGTTAGATACGTTCGTCATGACCTCGTTATTTTAAGAATCTTGCTTTTTAAAAAAAATTGCTAAGATAAACGCTGTCAGTCACTCGTCAGACATACTCGGCATAGCCATATTTTAAGGCTCTTGCTTCAAACAAAAATAACTTTTTTTTTTTGCATCGCGTTTTACTACACGCTCGGGCTATCCGCGATTTTGTTAAGCTGACTAAAAGAAAGTGCAATTTCTTGTTGGGGACTTCACCACAATCTACCACAGGTATAACCCCTCCTTTCTCCGCCCAACAGCTATATACAAGCTTCATTTTAAAAAAATAAGACGCCCAAGATAGTGGTGTACCTTTGAATAAGTCCGTCATATGAGTCAAATAGTAGGATTAGCCTACATGTACTAGATTTGGTCGTCAATGGATCAAACGTTCTGCGTCATATCTCGCCGATATAGCTTTGTGCAAAGGAGCACAAATAAACCAAACTAAATATTGTATGCCACATCCGGCCCTCAAACAAAAGTTTCGTCCAGCCCTGGGGCACTGTCCACCGAGGTGACCACTCCCATGCTGATCACATGACATCTTCATCGATCATCGTCATTAGCATAACCAGATATTTGAATAACAGGAAGTCACGGTTAGTGAGATAAGGAAAAGTAGCAAGTGAAAGAGATTCGTGTCATTTTGGTCACTAAGTAGTGTCACTGTACATTCACACGTTCATGGTTATAAAACAAGCGCGTAACAGTATCGTAATCACGTGACAAACTCGAAACCAACGACAAGATTTCAGCCTAAACAGCATTGTCCACTCGACTCGCGAATTTATATCGTTTCAGCTTTCTCGATTTTGTGCGACCAATGCTTGAGGAGACCCAATCACATTTCAAAACCAATAGACTCAATCAGTGAGCATGCGCTTACCATACGAGATACAAGCGAACGGCTGCGTTTACTGTTGTGAGGAGATTTGAAACAACTCGAATCAAAAGTGGGCTTTCTCGTTTTGATTTGTTTTAAGACTCAATACAATAATTTGAAAACATCCATCATGACTTTAAGCAAAAGTTATACATACATCATTCAGTTTCTTTACGGGTTAGGCAAGAAACTGTCCATATAGGAAAAAAAAAAGAAAAAAATCGTTCTTAACCCTTCCTCACTAACTTTCTCCACACTTCTCTATCCTAGCATACTAACTTCGCTTCAACAACATCCATACACAGTCATACCGGCCTTTTTAATTATTACTAAGCCTCTTCATGTTTCTCATTCTAACACCTTTGTCTATAACATTTATCCACGTCTTACATGGCCTACCCCTTTTGATCCACACCACTATTTTAAAATGTTCAAATGTCAAGTAATCTGTAGCCACTTTTAATAAATACAGTGAAACCTGCTTTAACGGACCCTTAACTAAGCGGAAACTTGTCTAAAACGGAAATATTTTATGGTCCCGTGACTTTAGGGCTGTAAAATATGCTAAATTCCCTGGATTAAAAGGAAAACTGTTAACGCGGAAACGGAATTCAAAATAATCCTTCATACGGAAAATTTCAAATGTTTCGGTGGACATAGTTTAGAAAAAATCTTGGTGTCCTATACATTCTACAGAATTTTGTTTTCTCTCCCTCTTCCTTTATATTAAGAGGAGTTGAAATGTTAAGTCAGGTATATTTCCTTTCTCCTTCTTAGTTATTTTGTTACCTTGCTTACAGAATTGTAAACTGTAACTGTCTCTTGATTGTTATCTCTGTTCTTCCCAGTTTCTGCGTTAATGACTTAGCGTTCCCCTTTGGAATTAAGCTATTAACGGTACAGCACTACCTGTAAATTCAATTGTTTATCCCTTACGGAAATTTTACTCAATATGGACTCTAGGCCTGCATTTTTTATTGACTACTGGTATAAGGCAATATTGGTTTCGTCTCTCCTATTACCACGGCCAAGAAATAAATAACCTAATTGCTTTTAGAAGAAAGTATTTAATAAGCAACATAATCAAAAGGTTACAAAGTTGAAAACATGACTGTCGAAAAGGTCATAACTGCAGAACAATTCTCTTTTTAACACCGTGTCTTCCTACCAGCTCGGGATATACGCATACGTACCGGTACCAATAACGCTAATGTGTTAGAGATTAGTAAGGTTGAGTTCAGATGAAGTGCACTTACATTTGCGTGGAGAGAGAGAGAGTGTGTGAAAAATCACTTAGGAAAAACCAACCATTTTATACCCCTTCAGGATTCGAACCCCTATACCCTGACATCGGGAGTCCAGTCTATTGCGAGTGTGCTTAGATTAGGGATTGACAAACTTTTTGGACTCTTATCGAATTATAAACTTTCAAAGGTCCCGCGATTACCCTTAGTTTATGCACTATAATTTTGCTTTTTGATTTTGCATCTTATATTTATTTCTTAAATTCACTCTTATGTAATTTTTTGTCAAACTCAAATATTAATTGATATAGTATTTTATATATTTGCGAGTTTAAAAGACTCAAAGATTGACTTTAAATGAAGATGTAGTTTTATCGACTGTAAATTGCTGTGAAAATGACAGGTAGATCGCGATCGACTAGTTGCCAACCATTGTCTTTCAATCATTGGAGCTGGTATATATCTATTATTATTATTATTATTATTATTATTATTATTATTATTATTATTATCATCATCATCATCACCGCGTCTTACTACCCGTTCGGGCTATACTCAATCTACTAATAGAGTTACTTTAGTAAACGTAAGCTGCTTTATTCATTTGTTGGAGGAAAAAAAAAGTTCTTATCGCGCTAAGACTATAGTATAACCACAAAACTCAAAGTGATATAGTGCGGAATTGTAATTTTTGTTGTTGACATAAAAAGTAAGCTCTCGACATTGTGTCTATTTTCAGAGCTTTATCACCTGTTTATTCCTCTTTATGTGAGTGTATGTTTGAAATGAAGGATGCATTGTTTGATGGTTACTTGTTACGTAACCTACGACAGCAACTCTAGACAGTTACACTGCAAGCCGGAGACACTAATGCGCACTAGTTATGGCAGGTAGGGGCGGGCGTCACTAGAGGAAAATTATGCTACAGTCTAATTTTCATAGGAAGGGTCTTTTAGGAGGGGATGCTGTCACCTTCGATAACATTTACTATTATTATTATTATTAATTAGGAGTGGGTGAAGCTTAAAAAAATAAAATCTTTTTTGACTTTGACCCCCCAAAATAACCTTCACATCTTATTAATACTACTACTACTACTACTAGTACTACTACTACTACTACTACTAATAATAATAATAATAATAATAATAATAATAATACGAATAATAATAATAATATTGTCTACATTTGGGTGAAATTAATGCCAGCCCATTTAATAATAAAAAAGACATATATTTAATATTCTACTTGCTAAAATAAAATTTCAAAATACATATTTTTTTAGCACAACTATTAAGCACTATTTTAACACCAACTAATGGTTAAATGACATCTTTAACGTAAAAAAATAAGCTCATGACGTCAGTCACCAATTGAGCCATACCGACCAAGCGGCTACCGTTTGTTGGTGAATATAGTGCCAACTTCTGCGGTTAGCACAGTGAACTCACCACCCACTAAGCTCAGTTTTCTATATAAAAAGCACTACTTTTTCAATAAAACACCTCATTTGTCATCAAAAGGATGAGTTGACACCGTTCCAGACCCACTTCTTCACAGAAAATAATTATATAAAGTAAGCACGGATAGATTCAGATGTATGATATATCAGCATAAAATAATACGTGCTTTTTTTCCTCCCTTACCTTTCTCCTTACCTGGGAAAATAAACCAGGGTAGTTTTCTTTTATTTTGTCTCTAACTTTTCTCTTTACCTGGATAGAACGTCAAGATAAGATTTCCTATGTTAATTTGTTTACGTTTTATTGGACGGATTTTAAAGATGAATATTGAAACAAAAACCATAAATTCTTAAATAAATCTAAAATGACTGTCACAAAAATGTATATTTTTTAAAATCATTAGGTGTTTTTTTGTAAACATGTTGCTTTCAAATCGTTTACAAATGAACTCTCTCTTTGGTGTATTCACGAAAATGTCCTGTAGGAATCTTACTGCCAGGACTTAGATTAAAAAAATCCGTCGAAGATTATGTTTACCTAGAATAGGAAACAAGATTTTTTTTCATCATTTTGGTAAATGCTGTTCAGGCACTAATAGAATGTGTATGAAAACTCGTCAGTGAAAGAGGGGAAGTGTTTTCAGTAGCCAAACAAGAGACCTCTTGGGGTGAACTGCTTATTTTCTTCCCTTCTCATTCTATTTTGTACAACATTGGCTTCTAATAACACGTGGAGTTAGGGCGCTTTCGTTCAGAACAATTTTTCAGCTCTACGATATTATTTCGGAATGAGATGACGGATCTAGACCGCACCCTTTTATTTTATTTTTAATCTGCATGGTGAAAGAGCCCCCAAAACCTACAACAACAAACAACTATGAATCTTAACGACGATACAATGGTGCGACACTCGAGTAACATCTTCCAGCTACTTATTGTCTTTTTATTTACCTTCCCCTTTCTCCACTACAAAATTATATATATATATATATATATATAGTGCTCGTGCTACAATTTGTTTTATTGCTGCTATAACCTAAAGTACAGGGTTCGTATTCAACCCTTCTCGTCGCCCTGCTGCGTCTAGGTCTGGTATAAACCACGCCTGTGCGCTGGTCTTGTTCTAGTATTTTTGAATGTCTTGTACGTTTATACTTGTTAAATAGAACAAAATTAACCTCTGCTCTAACATAATATGTACAAGGTGACTACAAGCTTAAAAAAACAGGGGGGAAGGGGAATTGGAAAAGTCATGGATTTTTTTCTTAATTTCAGCGAAAGCGGGGAAAAGTAAGGAAATTTAAAAAAATAAATTAAGGAAGTTAATTAATTGCCTAAGAACAACGATTATTTGGCACCTAAACTATAAAAATAACACTGAATGAAAGTTTTTAACTCTTGATGCAATTAAAATGCATTGGAATAGTAACTTATAAAAATGTTGATGTGTAGTTATTGTTAGAATTGTTTTTACAAAATATATTATCTAATGTAATGAATGGAAGAGTTATCATTCACATTAATATTTGTTCCTTGAAATTCACGATGAAATTAATGTTACCTTAAGTATTATTTGACCTGATGTAACTTAGTGTCATTTTTAATTAGCGTTGAAAAGGGAGTTTTAATAAATAGTTTAGTGTTTCAAATATTTTCCCCCTCCCTCTATTATTTTTACTCTATCTTCTCAATATCTCCTTTTTTTCCCCACATATGACATATATGGTCACCATAGCTATAATTTCCATAGTTGCAACATGGACTAAATCCTGTCATTTAGTCTGGTTTGCCTGTGATGTGTAGGTTGGGGTTAGAATCCCATAAGGGTGTGCTAAGTCTGATTTTGCCTAAATGATTTACCAATATTCCTCCGCGAGAATTTAGATACTTTTCCTATATTTATAAATGGTTCCTCAATTATTCCCCATAAGTTTATCTAAATATGGTAATTAGTAAGGATGGGTGTAAACAAAACAAAATCGTATTATTTCCATCCTAACAGGTGGTCACGTGGACTTAAGATTTCAGGCTCACAATAGTCAGGATTATCGACAACGTACAGGTTGAGATTCGAATCTCGTCCTTGTAGAATTCAGTCGATTTTCCCACATGGTGTGATTTATCGCTGTGGTTTTTCCCCCGTACTCTTTACACTCTAAGGAGGATGCACTTTCTCTAAACTAGACTTTTCAACCCAAACTAATATATGAGGCCCTTAAATAGCGATTGTATTTAAGTATATTAATTAACAAGTTATGTATTCATAGCATTTAAATATCTCCTCCCCCATCCGTCCGTATAGTGAAATATTACTAATGTAATTCATGTTATAATAAATTACGCAGTTAACTTTTACTAATGTCACATTCTCCAGTTGATTAAAAAAGTTAAATAATCTAGAACTGAACCAATGATTTTGCGGTTGACAGTTTGATGTGGGCCATACAATACTGTATCTTGGATATGTTCTTCTCTTGTCTATTTATTACAGGTACTAAAACATCAAGTTGGTGGATCGGACTGGCCGCGCACGATGGAAACAAAGTAAAACGAACCATAGTCTACATCCTCGCGCTCATTAGGAACGTGGTATCGCAGGAAAAGATAGGCTACTAATTTCTAGATTATTATTATTAGCACCGCGTCTTACTACCCGTTCGGGTTATACGTACTTACGCTAATGTGTAATGGTAGGATGATTGCGAGATGAAATGAAGGACCTACAGTTTAACGTGGAATCCGAACCACGGTAGAGGCCTGGCATTCGCCACATTCACAAGATGTCTTGTCAGAGGTGAAGGAAGGGTTTGGTAATCAGATAAATTTTTGCCGGGACCGAGGATTGAACCCCGGACCCCAGCACACAGAAATCCGACACCTTACCCCTAGACCGCCAGATCACCCTCATTTCTAGAATCTGAACAAAAACATCGACACCATACATTTTAATTTTTTTATCATTTGAGAGATTTAACGTGTACTTTCTGGATATCAGCATATTACGACTTACAAATTAACTTTAGTCTTGAACAGACACAACACCTAGTCATCTCAGCCGTCATTTCCATCACTGTGAATGGGGAATACCCATTTTAATTAATTATAAAATTTTCTGTTGTACAGTAAATCGAACCCCGAGACCCCTAGCTCAGTAGGCAAACAAGCTACAGACTGAGTTATCGTGTCGGACTACTGTGCTCGTACCGAAAGAAAATTTTCAATAACATTTCTTAATGCACTAACATGTTTGTTGTTTTTCCTTTATAATGTTTGTATTAATCTAGTAACAATAAATACAACTTTTAAATTATCATAGCATTTTTACCTTATCGCCGTATTAAATCCTTAAAACTAATAGTGAAATAATCATAATATTATAAATTAGGGCCTAATTATGTGCACTCTAACTCATTTACGGAAGAAGTAGTACTAAGTTTTAGATCACACAATCAGAGTGTAGACTTAAAAAAATTACATTACTAAGACTAATAGATACACAATAACAACATTATTGTTTCTTTCGATATCGGTGTGTAAGTATTCTTCATGAGTAAAGGTATCGTGTAAAAGAAAAGAAAAATGCGCAAGGAAAATATTGATATTGGTAAAGTAGCCATAGTATTTCCACATCCCTAGAGCTTATGCGTATCTTCATGAACCACTTCGCTTCTAATACACTAGGTTGGTAAAAGCGCCCTCCGCAGAGCAATCTCTCAACTGAAGGAAAATAGTGAACTCACGATTAGTCCCTAAACAGTTTTGTTTCATGTAAATGATGAAGATGCCGGCAACCCTTTCATTAATGTACGATTAAAATCATGATGATGTGACGCGTATGATCGGTACACGATTCAATTTGTCTTTGTGGCTCCTTCCAGGAAGCGTTAGAACATGCATTCAGGAATCGAATTTGGAATAAGATATAAATGTTTGACACATCTGCCAACAAAAGTGTTATTTTTCTGGTAGATTTAACACGCATCAAATTACTTTAAAACTTACTAATAGCTTAATTTAATAATGGTGACCTGGTGGTCTAGAGGTAAGGTGTCGGACTTCTATGTTGAGGGTACGGGGTTCAATCCTTGGTCCCGGCACAGATTTATCTGATTACCAAACCCTTACTTCACCTCTGACAAGACGTGTATTAATCACAGCTTGTGAATGTGTGGAATGACAGGCCTCCACCGTGGTTCGGATTCCACGTTAAACTGTAGGTCCTCCATTTCATCTCACAATCACCCTTAGACGCGGTGCTAATAATAATAATAATAATAATAATAATAATAATAATAATAATAATAATAATAATAATAATAATAATAATAATTTAATAAGTGGTGATGAGGAAGGTAGTTTTAGAGGAAAAGCTCCGCATGATAGACAGTATCGTGCTAACTGGTAAAATTATCCGGTCGAGATTCAAACCTTGATCGTCCCAGGTAATCTAGTCTTCTGTGGGACTATCGCCTTAAACCGTGTGACCATCGATGGTGGTAACAACCTTTATACAACTGTATCAAAGAAGAGGTCTAGGATATGAAAAATACATAGGTATCGAGGTGGTGACGTTCTCTGCATTCGCGATGACTTTGTAATAATAGGACACCCTTGCGCGCCATCGTCCTTCAAACTGACGTCACGCCTACGCATCGGACGCTGCGGTCCAATGGACCAGTTCTCCAGGAACAGAGAGAACAGAAGAAGAATGGAAGCCGTTGAAAAATAGAGAACGCGATGAAGAGAGAGAACTAAAACACGATACAAGTTTCTCCACTTTTTTTATTTATTATTTTTTTACTATTTTCGTGATGGTCGTTTTCCTTTCTCTTCTTTCCTTTACCTATGATGACTCTCTGTGGCTACTCTTGAAGCCGTTTCTCCCGCTGGAGTTTGTACAGTCCAGTTTTGTTACAAAGGACTTTATCTGACAACAGTACAGCAGCCCTATGGCTTCTTTGGTGCTGACTGACAGCTCACAGCTGACAGCTAAAAGCTTTTAAAAGTTACCAGACCAAATTATGTATCCCTGCGCCGAACCATATGATCTGCAAAAACATGTGATTATCAGCTGTCACTTCTGACAGTCAAAATTTAGGTATTATACCTAAATGTCGACTGTCAAAAGTCAGCTGTGAGCTGTCAGTCAGCACCAAAGAAGCCGTGGGTTTACTGTATATAAATTTACTTTCATGTAAAGTAATGAGATCCGCGGCTGTAACTAATGACAGAGATTATCAATCAGAATTAAACTAAAAATTTTGAAAAATATTATAGATTTTGGCCGCAAAAAAATAAGTCATTATTTTATAAAAAGGGCCTTGCTATAAAAATTGGATCGTATAGTAGGATTTTGATAGGAATACCCGTTTAGAAGATACATATTTACAAAGTTATAAATATTATTTTAAAGGCATCGAACATATCTATCAACTGTGAGTGTTGCAAATCCCATTACCTTACGTATGAATATATTGAAATTGTTTTAATAACTTTTGTAACTGTTATATTTTGTTCTTCCTACCAGAATCCTGCTATATATATATGACCAGTCTTTCAGATCCGTTCCCTCCACCGTTGGTAAGTAAAACTTGAACCAAGCGGTCGGTTAAACTCATGTGTTTACCTGTAGACTTGTTCCCTCCACCCCTCCCTTTTATCATTCTTTCGTAGCTGAAGGCTATCGCTTACCTTCTTGCTCAGGTATGTTTTACTGCCAACAGAACAAGCGACCTTATAACTAGTTGTCTCTCTCTTTCTCTAGCTCCCTCTTCTTCCTCCCCTCCCACTCCGCCGCTTGTTATTCTCTCTCTCACCGTGTTCTTTTCATCTTATGTTTCGCCTTTGCCTCGTCTGGTGTCTTGTTGGCCAGCGAAAAAGTACCTGTTTTCTAAGTCGACACGTTGAAGTCGTAGAAGAAAGAAGCGACTGTGATTTCTTTAGTGACATTTTGTGGCCACGTTAGGTTTATTTTCTTCTTCGAATAATTAAAATTTAATTATTTAATAAGTTAAGAAAACTGACATAGTTTTAATCATCTTAGTGATCCGAATGTTCTTCCTCCAGTGAAGTTATATGACGAGTGTTCTTACGTAATAATGTGATATTTTGGACAGCATTTATATTTGACATGTGTGGGTGGCAAGATGATGAGAAACGTAGTAATTAAGATGAGTCCATTCACGAATTACTGGTGATAAGTTATGTAACTTTTTGCACTATCGAAAAGTGACTTAGAGAAAACAGTTCTTCGTGACACCGTGTGTACAACCCCCTTCCCCCCACATTAATTTATCTCGTTGTTTGTCGTGGATGGATGCTGTGGGAAGATACGCCTTCCTGGACTGACAGTCAGTCCGTTAAAGGTATGTTCATTTTCTAAGCTGCATTCACTGTCATATATATCTTACAGCACAACTGTACATGTACCCGTATTTTAATCTATTACTGTTGATGCTAGCTGTGCCTCTTAACCGTCTGCTGGTACCTTTTAGTCTTAAGAAAGAAAGAAAAACAACAATTATTTAATAAACATATTTATTTCCGTGTTTTAACCACCAAACATTAAGCATTTGGCCATTCCCATGTTTAGATTTCGTAATTTCAAATGTGAAAATATGAGTGAAATCAGCATCTCTTAATTAAAAAAAAGCAGTGCGTCTTACGACCCATTCGAGTTATACGCTTTGGTACTAATGACGATACTAGTTTTGGAAAAGTTATATTATGAGGACGAGTATCAGCAATTGCATGGAGGAAGAGTGGAAAACCATTTTTGTAAAAACCGCCTTCACTACACTCGAACGAGATTTAAATCTCAATCTCTTCGTCATCGGCAGTCTAGCCTACTGCGAGAGTAGCGCGTTAGACCACGTGGTCACTTAAGCGGTTTTTAAATTTATTAAGTAATAGAGAGATATCAAATATGTAACGACTGATTATTGTTATTGTTTTATTCCCTGAAACCTTAATTATGAAATAACAAATGGTTACATTAATTGGGTTTACCTACCTTCCTCAAAAATAATATGTTCCTCGTTCTTAGCCGACATGAATGCATGCATTACAAAACTCTTTCTGCTCGACTAAGGAAAGGTTGTGGGTATTGTGAGTGATAGAGGTCTAAGCCCTTATTCTGTGTGTACAACATTTTAAAATTAATCTTTCATTTCGCTGACTTTTTTAATTTCCTCCCCACCTTTAAAAATATAAAGGTTACGACTATAGGACATAAACTAATCATGCATAAAAAACTGATTGCATCTTTTTTTTTCCAGGAAATAATTTTAAACATATTATGGTGCATTCATTGTCTATTGGTTACGCCGGTCTTACAAAAATGGAATAAACAAAAATTGATTGTTTGGCTATTTTATACGTTTATACAGTAGCCCCATGGCTTCTTTGGTGCTGACTGACAGCTGACGGCTTTGAAAAGTTACCAGACCAAATTATGTATCCCTACGCTGAACCATATGATCTTCAAAAACATGTGTTTAGCAGCTGTCACTTCTGACAGTCAACATTTAGTTAGATACCTAAATGTTGACTGTCAGAAGTCAGCTGTGAGCTGTCAGTCAGCACCAAAGAAGCCACGGGGCTACTGTATTAAAAATTCATCACTGTGCAATTTCATGTGTGCCTATGAAATGATAACATTGTTTTTGAGATTACAAAACTTTTAATTTATATTGTTTTATTTGTACCAATTTTGCAAATTACCAGTGAATATTGTTATTTAAATATTTGCGCTTTACAAATTATATTTAAAAATAGTGAATATCGTCACAGTTTCTTAGGCGCCCACTACACTTTCTCCTCGAAACACCTTCAAGATGCGGCGCTGCCAACTGTAAAGATTATATTCCCTTTCTCTATCTCCCTCCACTATGGAGTACACGTGGCATATAGTTATAGCTATGTGTAAAATATGTTTGCAAAACGGAGTAATAAGACCATGCGCTTGGTTGTGGTTTAGTTTACCTCACTTTCTCTTGAGTAGCTTTAGTAACATAAATTCAAGAGATTTATTTTTATCATTATAAGCACGCTTCTGTCATTGTAAACTACTTTCCAAGATTTTTTTTTTTCAAACAACCCTTTAAAATAACATGTTCACAAAAGAAAAACTTGTTTTGTTTTTTAATCTCTACTTAAGGAGCAGATAACTAAACTACCCATAGTTTTTTTTTATAGCTTGGGATAACAGGATTAAATGTATACTTTTGACAGAACAAAGAAAATTAAATTTTCTTGTGGAAGATAAATTGTCATTTGATTTGGTCGAGTTGAAGCTTCATGGGTCAGAAGCTCGCAGCCGCACATATAAAGGTCCCGACACAAGACTCTGTATCCGTAATCCGTGGTCCGTAAGAAATCATTGCCACAATATCAGATTGCTCTGGCCACAGAGTCCTTATCCGTAAGTACTTACACCGTCAAAGTTGCCCAACTTTAACTTTCTACGGACTATTTTATACGGACTACCAATCACAGCAGAGTAAATATGTGCATGCGCATTGAGATAAAAGAACGAATGGCAGTGAAAGGATCCGTCGCTATGGAAACGTATACAAAATGAAAAGATGGCTGCGCGTGGAGTCATTTCAGAAACATTTTTCTAAAAATCTAAACACCCCGGGTAGAGTGACTTTTAGGAAAATGTTTTCTGAGAAATACCAAGTTCTCAGAAAAATTGGCTTTGCTTTTGTAGTTCAACATCCCTATAATAAAAAATATTAAAAGCGCTTGTTTTGTTTTCATCCCAAAATACTAGTCCATCTGTTTTGCATTTCTATTAACAGAAATATTAAAAGCGCTTGTTTTGTTTTCATCCAAAATACTAGTACATCTGTTTTGCATTTTCAGGCTATTGCAAACACTTATTTATTTTAAGTTTGATAGTTAAAATTGGGCTATAAATATATTTCTTGGGATTGTACTTAACCTACATTTTAGTAGATATTGAAAGTTTTCTCAACAAAGTTGTTTTTGGTTTCCTTAATTCTTATATTATGATAAGCTGACTGCTTGACGGTCTCTCCTTGCTGTAGACTTTTCGAATTATTTGATTGGACGAAGTCTCTTACTATCTCACTGGTTGAAACGGTCACGTGATTACGGATATTGACTCTAATCGCGAGTAGGATTTGTTTTGGACCAGGAACACGGAATACGGACTACGGACATGAACTTGCTTGTATATTTAATACATTTAGCTTTCACTCGTGTAGTCTTTAAGTGACTACTCAAAAGTCTGGGATTGGAATATAATTTACTTTACTTAACAAAACCTTTACCATAAAAATAATTATTTTTTGACCAACTACCTCCCCCTGTTGGTCCTTTCATTTGTTCCGAAAAGGGGGGGGGGGGTGTATTTTTAGTTGCTCTATTCAAATATATTCTTTTTCTACACACAAAGAAAACATAAATTCTTCTTGTAGAAGTTTATACCTGTTCGTTATTTTTACTTCTTCTTTTAACCTTCCTTAATTTAACGTGTAGGTATGGGAGCTATTTTTCACAAAATGTCAGAACGAGGGGGAAAAAAAAGGTTTGTAAAGATATGAGCCTGTCTTTTTGTAAATCCTCAGGTAGGTCCTATGTCATAAAAACAGTTAGACATCGCTATTTCGAAATAAAGTATAATAAGACGCAGGAATTACGACGCCAATGTCCTGGCCCATACACGCACAAGGATGATATTTCCGTACTTGGTTCATTAGAAAAACGTGTATTGAAATAATTATGGCAACTATCATGAAATAAATAGTGAATCCGCTTCTACAAAACATGATTTGTATTAAACAAGGCCACTGTTTTCTTGAGATAGTTCATGAAATCTACAAAAATAAAATTATATTTCAGAAAAAAGGTTTGTGTATGTCGACATTAAAAGCCTAATGTGAATTAAAAAACAATCTAGCGTATTTATTAAAACTGTAACTATAAATAAATTCAATGCATTTAAACAATATCACTTAAAAACAAATTAATTTTTAACACAAATATATTTGGTTTTACTTTTATTTGACATAAAGAGAGATTTTCTTGTATTAAAAAAAGTTTGATGGACTTGGTTTTAAATAAATATATTTTATAGATGTATTAGTAATTTAAAAAAATATACTAGTCAGTTTTAAAATATTTTATTTCTAAGTTTTATAGCAATATATTCGGAAAAATAAATAAAATATTCCTCCAGAACAAATATAAATATAATGTTATTCCCATGGTGACCTCATCAGTTCTTGAATATCTGTCAAGGGTATCCTAGAATTTGATGAGAATTCTTACTCTTCATTTAAAAAGTGTTATCATCAAATGCTAATATGCGCGAGACAGATATTAAAGAACTATTGATGTCACCATGCGAAGAAAATTAAACTCTTTTGTTTCTACTGGAAAATTAGTTTATTTATTTTTGCACGATCCCGTCCATCCCACATTAAGAAACTTGGATTCAAATCTCGTTTAGTGCGCAAGCAGACAGGAAGAACAGTTTCACCTCATGTTTGTTTTTTATTATTAAATTGAGATATCTGACGTGCACTTTATAAACCACCTGATTATATCAGCACACGAGCTATAAACTAACTTAAAATTAGACACAACATCCAGCCCCCAACCGTTAATTCATCACAATGTAAGGGGAAAACCACACCTCACATTTCACCATTGATACATTTATCAGCCATGTCGGGAATCGAATACTGGACCCTTATCTCTCATTGAGAGACTGTAGTTACCAAGAGAACCGACCTATTATATCAGTGGACGCCTTAAAACGTGAACTAAACCCTAGAACATACACACCATCCTGTCCCCTGATCCTCAACTCATCGCCGGAAAATTAAGAAAAAAACACAATTTCATCGATCGCATCTTAATTTCGTCCGTGTTGTGAATCTAAACTTGTAACCTTTTTAGATCACTGGACAGGTGTGTTACACACTTAGAATCGGTTAAATGTACCTACATCTGCTTGTATAAAGGATGAAAAATCAAACACAGGGATAATTCATGTTAAAAATAAACCACTCTCAGCTTACTAGGTTGAGACTCGAGCCTTGACCCCCCAGTCACAGACAATACATTATATGACTGACTCCCTAAGCCACGTGACCACAAGAACTTTTTTTTTATCAGGCTAGTGTGCTGTAAATTATTATTATTATTTTTTACAAATCTCGTACTGACGCGCCTGATGTGTAGTTCTGCAACACAGCATTGTAACGTGTGTTTTTTTTTTAAAGGTAAAACTAAATAAAGTGGTGTCATCAGAAAATATAAGTTGGGACATGAAAAACGTGAGGTTTATCTCATCACCGCTATTGTTAAGAATCTAATTACATGCGTGTAATCGTGATTTGAATAATATAACGTTGATGTGCTATTTGTGTGTGTGTATGTGCTACTCAAAGAACAATGACTTGATCTGTCGAACAAATTATTTCGCTCTATTTTTCTTGTGAATACTAGCTACAGTCCAATTTTTAAAGGAAAGGCGTTTAAGAAAATACAAATAGTTTTTTTTTTGTGGTCGAAATTGATAATATTGAAAATATCTATCAAACTTGACAGATACAAGTCACATGACTTGACGTATGAAAACATAAACTTAGAACTAGTAACTTTTCGATCTGTCGTTAAGTTATTTATATGAAAATTGGACACTAGTACCAGTGGGGTTGCTATACCCTGATTTACAAAGGAATAACCTTATCTGACAGCTAGAAACGTTACTAGATATCTACATTAACGTATACATACGTCAAGTCATGTGATCTGCAGCTGTCACTATTAATAGATTTCGTCATTATCTTAAAATAATATTAATATAGTAAAATGTTGGCCGCAAAAAATATGTTTGTATTGTTTTAAAAACGTTCTTCCTATAAAAATTATTGTATTTTTTTGATAAATAAATTGATTGGACTTTGTTGAATAAAAAGTTATATTTTGGTATTAAAAGTTGCTAAATAAAATATATTTTATGCAAAAAATGGTGGTATGGTATTTTTTTTTAAATACAGCTAAATTCCCCATTCTTAAATTTTAAATATTTTAATTCTTATTTACCAACGATCTTCGATCAAGGAAAGTAATTTTTTCCGGACTTTAAATATTAGTTGGTTATACGGTCATTTGGATAAAATTGTTTTAGTGAAGTTGGTATTATTTTTCTTGTAATTTCAGGCAAAAAAACAAGCAAAGAACGACGAAGTCTGCTATAAATAAAAATCTATATATTTTAGATATAATTATTTCTTACTAAAATACCCAAAACTAACCATTATTTGCAAATAGAAAGCTAAGTACCCTAGTCAATTTCTAATAAATAAAAAATCAATTTGTTTTACTAAGCTTTCTTTAGCTTATCCATTAAAAATGTTATAATGAACTTAAAAAATATATTGATATTTATTTTAATGTGATTTAAAAAAATATTGATATTTATTTTAATGCTATTTTTAAAAGTTCTTAAAAACACGTCACGTGATATTTTAGTGACCGTAGCCATAAGACAGGGTGAGGGTGAGATTTTAACCACACTCGAGAACTCGTTTGCTTACTTGACGCGGAGCAAAATAAAATGAAACAAATGGTGAATAAACATCTTAACAGGTATTCTAGAGGTATCATTTCAATTTCTGGGAAGTAGTTTGAATTCGATCCGAGTGTACCAAGAGTGGTTTTAACCAAAATTGAACCAGCCTACCTCATTTGAGTAATTTTAGATGCAGATATCGTGGACGGGTAGAAAGACGCTTATAAAAAAACAACACAAAACACTTAAGGTGAGATAGGAGGGAGCACAAGCTAAGCACCCCCCATTTTATATCATAAAACTTTTTTTTTTGTCAAAATAAAACATAAGTTCAGTTTCTAGATTTCTACACATTTTAACCGCAACAGTTCTTGTGCATCTGACCCGGGCATAGTGAAATTTGAATATAACTTATCTATTGGTTGAAAAAGTTTCTTATTAAATGCTGCGTTGATTATGACGGATATTCATTAACTGTTGAGATTAATATGTGTAAGAAATTAAACTAAATATTTCTACTGAATAAATATTTTATTTGGTTTGACCAAAATAAGCTTCTTTTTTTTTTGTAATAATAAAACTACAAAAAACATTAACCTTAGCTCGCGTTCAACTTAGTGTCATGACTAGTTGTAATATTTATGAATTGTATTTAAAATACACTCAAATACTAGATTATTTTAGACCTCTTCTAGAATCGAATCTGGAGACATCCCGGATCATTTAGCCTAATTAAAAAAATGGCTTTAGGACGCTTTCTCAAGTTAACGTACCACATTAAATGAGCAGCAAAAACTAATTATGATTCCGTTAACAAAGTGTCCACTTGACATATAACCAGAGTGTACCTAACCTCAATTCTCGCCGCGGCAGTGTTGGTGTTCACGTATGACGTCACAAATAGTCCGTTCTTTTTCTTGGACCCACCTTTTTAGTCCGTTTTGTTTGTTCAAACCAAACAAAGGTGTATGTTGCCAATGGTTGTTTTTTTGAAAGGAATCTTTTGTCTTAAACCTTGTATTAGTCGAGAGGGTGTTTGTTGATTGAAATATAGGTCTTAGCTGGGATCGATCTTTGGGAAAAGCGATGAATAAAAGGGGTTGTTTGGTCTGACCCTCTTTCTCTCCGTGGTAAACTAATGTTCTGTGTTCTGGTTGATGAGCATTTTTTATGATAGAGATATATAAAAGTATAAGTATCTAAACTTGCATCATACGTTTTGTAAACAAACATATTTTATTAGTATAATTTAGTGCCAAAATTAACAATTAGCACCTTAAACAATTTAACATATAGAAATATAGAAACCACTAATCGTTTTAAGATAAGATAGGTGGCCATTATTTTGGGGTTAACAACAGCCAGGAGAAGTGGAACCGGTGGGGTCTCTCTCCCTCCCCCCATGGAAAGAATTTGTCCTCCCTGGAACAAGATTATACTTTCCCCTCTCCATCCCTACCTCTTAGATATATTTCAAATCTTCTGCTTTTATTGAATATGAAGATGAATTGCCTCTACAACTTTAAATAACTTCTAAATGTACTCAATTTTCAAAAATTTGGCAGTGAAGAGCACTTCTTAGAGCTTTAAGTGGTATCTGTCAAGGGAAAAAAAATCGGGCACTTAGCACTACACGTAGCTTTGAGGGGCATCCCAATTCCAATTATTCAAATTAGGGGGAAGACCACTTTAATCATCTTTTAAAATAATATAAATATATTTTAACTCCAGGTTATAACTACTAAAAAAAAACTTCTAGAGGCATACAATTTTCAAAAAGTTTCCAGTACAGGATCACTACAAATAGCTTCTAGAAACATCCAAATTCAAACAAATAAATTTGGGAAAGACTACTCTAAATATAGCTATAAAAATAATTTAATTTTCAAAAATTGTAGAGCAGGACCATTCCAAATAGCTTTTAGGGATATCCAATTTTCAAACGTTTAATGGAGTGGGCTGTGAGGTAGAAAGGAAGTTCCTAAACAACTTGTTTTGTTAGCTTCCTCCCCCCTTTCTATGCCGCAGACAAAAGCCCCAGTGAGGCCGAGTGGTAACTAACTGTGCCTACCCAGTCAAGTGAAAAACACTCCTACAGTCGGATTTAAATTGGAAGTAACATTTTAGACAGTGTTAAGAGTTACTTTAATCATTTTTATATATTTGTACGTAAGCAAAGTCATGTAATCCGAAACTGTCACTTTTCCTAACTACTATATAAAAAATCATACCGATGCTCAAGTAAAAATAGTATTAATGTTAACCGTAAACACATGCCTTGCCTAAAAGTCAATTCCTATCCAAAATCTTATCATAGTTTTGTCAGTTTGTTTTATAGAGGGTTGGTACCATGCACGAAACGGAACGCATAGAAACGTTCTTGGGTATATAACCAACAATCCTTATATAGGGATGCCCTGATTTTAATTAGAACAATAGTACAGTAGCCCCGTGGCTTTTTTGGTGCTGACTGACAGTTCACAGCTGACTTCTGACAGTCAACGTTTAGGTATATACCTAAATTTTGACCGTCAGAAGTGACAGCTGTTAAACACATGTTTTTGCAGATCATATGGTTTGGCGTAGATACATAATTTGGTCTGGTAACTTTTCAAAGGCATCAGCTGTCAGTCAGCACCAAAGAAACAATGGAAAGTATCGTATCCACTCCAGAAAACTGAGATTAATGGCGGGAGGGTTTGTTGTACTGACGACATGACACCCTTTATTCTCACAAGTTGGCACTATCTTTGCCTACAGAAGGTGGCCCTTTCGGTTGGTATCGCTCGATTTTGGGCTGACGCCATGGAGTTTTTTTTTGTATCTAAGAAAAACATTTTAGAAAAATAAAAAACTTATATTTGGGCACGCAAACTAACTGTCAAGCTCATCTAGTCTGTCTTTAAAGAAAGTGATGGGGAGGTCGGGGTTTGAGTATCGACCGGGTGTAATAAAGGTGGTTTGTACTAAATGGCTTTCCCCTCATGCTTAACACAAATACGGTCACATTTATTCTAGATTTTAACTTATCTCTACACAGGATTAATGTGGTTAAATTCGTAGAACCTGGATGGATATTAAGACAAGCAGAAAGATAAAAATGCTTCGTCGCTTGATCAACCTTTTCACATTCACATTTAAAAGAACAAAAAAATTATTTTCCAGGAATATAGACTATATAATTTATGTTCGTGTTTTTTGTTATTGTATTTTTTTTTCTGCATGCACCATCCGTCCGATCTATTTGTGTGTATTTACAATAGTTAAAGTAAGGTTTGAAGAGATAGAATTAAATAAATATTTCCTCATTTGTATATCGGGAAAGGGAGAAACCATTTAATCACCTACAAACCAGTCGAGATTATGATAGAAATGCTTTCGTCCGAATGCCAACAGGTGTGGGTAGTATATCTTGATTTAATCGGGGGAAAAACCCTTTCAATGGCTGAATGCCCTATGACGTCATTCTCGTGTTACGACTGGCCTGCTGAGAACGGGTAGATCGGTGTTCCAATATCAGTTGGGTCTACTGAAGGTGATTTTTTCTAAAGGGTTTCCCATTCTCCTTCTACGCAAATGCGGGTAGATTACCTCTAAAATATTCCCTCCCTCGTCCATACCCCATTGTAGTAGTTATTATATACATGCGTCCAACCAGAAGGGGTAGTAAGAGGTGGTGATAAAAAAAAATCCTGTAAGAAAGGCAGGATTATTATTGAACTATTACTAATATAAACCCGTCTCGGTGGTGTGGTTAGCTAACACGCTGGTATCGTGTTGAGCTAGACTGCCGAGGACGGGGGAAATCGAGGTTCGAACCTCGGTCGGGTAAACTGGGGGGTGGTTTTCCCTAAATGGGTTTCCACTCTCCTTCCACGCAAATGCGGGTTTATTCACTCTAAATTAAACCTTCCCTATGCCTAACCCATTAGCTTAATTAATACTTAAGCGTATACACCAAACGGGTAGTAAGACGCGCTGCTAATTAATAATAATAAATAATAATAATAATAAACCTTAGAGGCGTATAGCCATTACTTCACGATCATCTTTTTTTAAGCCTTTCGGTAGTTCATAATAAAATGATCAAGATCGTTTAAACGTTGCACTTCTGTGGATGACAGCCACTTTGGTTCGAATCCCGTTGTAAGCGTTATATATATAGTACCTACTAAATTGTGAAAGATGTCGGTGCTATGTCAGGTGCTAATAACAATTTTTTTTTTAATTCCAAAGCTATAAATGGATCTTCCTATATTTTTTATACTTTTAACAATAACTACTCAAATTTTGTTATTATTATATTGTCTCTTCGATAGTAAAAATATGACAAGAATGTAAAACCTTTTTATGTTCACAGGTTTTGTTTCCTTATATTCTATGATGCGTTGACGGTCAAACGATTTAAACACTCTTACAGTTAGGAAGAATTGAACGGTGATTAATAATAAAAATCAAGTTGGCTTTTAATTGTGTACCATTATTATATTATCTTCATTTTAAATTAGATGTGACTATACTCGATGGTGCTATAGCTCATCAAAAAATTAATTAAAGGGAATCGTGCTTCGGAACAATTTTGAAAAA
>CABFVZ010001639.1:0-12183 GCA_902151445.1 Timema monikensis | reverse complement strand
CCCCCCCCCCCTTTCCCATTTCATTACACCCGCACTTCCCTATTTTACACGCTATCGTAAAATCTGATTTAAAAAATGTGCGTGTTCAACGTCTTTTCTAAATCCGCCAGCCTTCTCCTAAGTAGCTTTAAGATCATTATAATAAACAAGAGTGTTCGTCTTTGATCGTCTTTCATATCTTTTTCTTATTTTTACTATATTTTCTGGTCATGTTTTAATAATATGTACTGTACGCTCTGAGCCTGGGAAACTTTGTCGGATATGAATCTCGCAGTCCTTTCTCTTGCGCACAGCATCTCGGGTAATGAGCCATCTTTCTTACCTGCATGATTCAGCGTGTGGAACTGTAAGAGGAACAAGCGCTTAACTCCGGTGTAATAACTTTACGTGTAGCTAGAGACACGAAGAGTCCTTTTTTTATGAATCAAATATACCAACGATGTCTTTACGCTAACAGCCACCTCGGTGGTTGAATGGTCCAAGGCGTCACACTCGCGATATACTGGACTACTGAGGATGGAGAGATCGGGGTTCGAATCCTAGTCTTGAGTTTTTTTTCCCCACTATACCTCCATGCAAATGCGGGTGTACCTAAACCTCTCCAGACCGATGTAGACATATAGTAGCTATGTAGTTTTTATGTTTGATTTTTATATTATTTTTAATTTTAAAAAAATTACCAATACTTTATGTAGCCAAATGGCTACATATTAAAGAGAATTTTCAAATTATAGTTATTTTTTTTTGTAAGATATACACAGATTTTAAAATTAATTTCTAAAAAAATTTTTTTTTATAGAATATACCTTAGTTAATTTGGGCTGGAAAGGAATCTAAATTCAGTCTTCCTCGTCCCTAACCCAGAAGCGTAATTAGTAATACGATTGTCTAGTAAAATGCAGTGCAAATAATCCCAACTTGAACAACAAGTTGGCAAATGTATAAATAAAGACATGTACACCACTGCTAGGGAATATGCTAAACAAAACAAAAAGTAGGTGTATTTTAAGTAGCTAATTGTTTTATTACTCCCTGCACGTAAGCCGCTTTTGCCTCAAAACTAGGTATTATAAATTGCTTCAGACATGACTGGAACGTGAGAGGTCGTCAGGATTCCTTGGCTCGTCCTTTATGAAGACATTTTAATCCTGCCTGTCATGGTGTAAATCTGTCAAACTTTTGGAGACTTATCTTAATTTAGCGAGCGAAGCATCATCCGATAAACCAACTGTTCTGCATGCATCTGTACAGCATTAAATATACCTTAATTCCTCGCATTAATCAGAAGAACATTCAAAAGTATTCGCCTCCTTGAATACACCTGTACAGCATCTGATATACCTTAACTTATTGCATACAGCTTACATCATCCACAATACTTTACCTCCTTGCATACATCTGTAATTCATCGTATATATCTAACAATCTTGCATACATTTGTACAGTATCCAAGAGACCTATACTCTACCTTACCTTTTTACATAGATCTGTGCAGCATCCAATCAATATACAATATACCTTACATCCTTGAATACATCTGTACAATATCAAATATATCTTACCTTCTTGCATACATCTGTAAATCATCCAAAATACCTTATATCCTTGCATATATCTGTATATTATCAAATATATCTTACCTTCTTGCATACATCTGTAAATCATCCAAAATACCTTATATCCTTACATATATCTGTACAGTATCAAATATATCTTACCTTCTTGCATACATCTGTAAATCATCCAAATTACCTTATATCCTTGCATATATCTGTACAGTATCAAATATATCTTACCTTCTTGCATACATCTGTAAATAATCCAAAATACCTTATATCATTGCATATATCTGTTTATCATGTACCTGATATCCTTGCAAATATCTGCACAGTATCAAATATATCTTACCTTCTTGCATACATCTGTAAAGCATCCAATACACCTTATATTCTTGACCTATCTTCTTGCATACGTTTGTACAGGATCCAATAGATTCACCTTTATATACATTTATAGTATTTATCTCCCATCAAAAAGTATTTACCAACGTAAATCATAAAAAAACTGGAATTTATATTTTGTATTTTCAATATAAAGTTATAGTAAAATATCCGGAAGTTAACATTTTTTATGAATTAACAAAAACAAATAAAACCTTAAATTATTATTTTTTCCGTGACCTGGTGGTCTAGGGGTAAGGTGTCAGACTTCTATGCTGGCGGCCGGGGTTCAATCCTCGGTCCCGGCAAAGATTTATCTGATTACCAAACCCTTCCTTCACCTCTGACAAGACATCTTGTGAATGTGGGGAATGCTAGGCCTCCACCGTGGTTCGGATTCCACGTTAAACTGTAGGTCCTTCATTTCATCTCACAATCACCCTACCATTACACATTAGCGTAAGTGCGTATAACCCGAATGGGTAGTAAGACGCGGTGCTAATAATAATGATAATGATAATAATATTTTTTCAAACGTATTTTCCCTCCTCTTCTTGTTTGAAAGCACAAGTTCTACTTATCTACGCATCTTATGGACGTAATTAGTTAAAAACAGTTATTTTTCTTATTTTGAATCTAATCAGAAAAATAAACTTTCAAATTTATTTGTCGGATAGTGGGATAAAGAGGGTAATTTTTTTTACATTCTTATAATAATATTATATGTGTTGCAACAATCGTAGCCCAGTAGTGGAAAGATTCGCCTGTGCTAAAGTACCGTTGCCCAGGGAACGCCCGAATATACTAATCGTACATCCTTTCCTTAGAGGCTCTGTCCATGTCCCGATGATATAAAGTGATGGTTAAGAAAGGGTTGAACCAGTGGAAACACTTAAACCTAACTAACCAAAACCTGGTGACCGTTACGATAACTCTGCTTTTGGGAGAAAATACCCAAAGTACCAGCCAGGAATCAAACCCGGGAGCCCTAGGCTCGTAGCTAGATGCACTTACCACAACACCACGGGGCTGGTTACAGGCTGCTTTGTAAATCACGACGAAGAAGCAACAAAAACGCGGGATTAGTCTGTATCTCCCCTCCACATGTGCTGTGCACGCGCGTGCTTGTCCTCGTCGGAGGCGAAGGTTACCTCGTGTTTAATAACACGCACCTACCGGTTATTTCCCCCTTCACCTTATTACCACTGTATCCTCCTCTCCATCCAACATTCCAACGACCTCCGTTCTCCTCTTACCGTAGGAAAGACGTGAGGTAGTTCTCATCGGCCAACGTGGACCGCGGAGGATTTGGAACAATCAAATGTTGGGCCTTGGTTAAATATTGTAGGGCACTGTTTTGATCTTTACTGGAATTAACAAAAAACTATTTTTCTATGTCTCTAAACATATATATAATTGTAAAGATGGTTAAAAAGTGTAATTTTTTTTTTCTAAAACTAAAAATCCACATATTTTGTTTTATTATTAAGACCTAAATGCCCGGGACACGAAGGGTAAAATGGTAGAGTATAAAATTGATCTTGTGACTCGAATTATGTTATTTAAGAGGGGGATCAGAAAACATTGTATTGGCCATTGTATTTTCCTCTTCCCTTGTTTGTTCTCCTACTTCACCCAGTATCGATCTAAATCCCCCTGGTTTCTTGTTTGACTATTCTCCGTCCCTAACCTACACTAATCTTCCTTCATTTCCATTTTCATATCATCCTCCCATCGACATCTCGGTCTATCAAAGAGAGCTTGGAACTTCAGGTTTGCCAACTTAAAATTTTGTGTACATGCTTGTCACCACCCATACGCGCCGACCACACCACCTCGGCTTGAGCTTGAACGTGAGATTGTGTGTGTGGTGTGTGTGTGTGTGTGTGTGTGTGCGCGCGCGCGCACGCACGACTTGTGCCTTTATGAACCAAATAGATTCTAATTAAACAGTTTTAACAGTAACTAAACCCGGAAATTGAGTTATTAACATTTGAAGACGTATTATTATTATTTTTTAAAATTAAGAATAAGCGTATTTTCCTTAATATTATCTCTCTTTTTTTTCACCGGGGTTCATCACACGGCCAGGATATACGCACTTTAATTTAAACGCTAATGTGGTAGAGATGAGGAACCTAGCGTTTATAGAAGAAATACAATGTTTGCTGTTGTGATAACGTGTTTTATTTGTTACATAACTAAAACCATGATATTGTAACTGATGTATTGCCATAATAGCCAGGTTTATATCTCTAAAATTATATTTCTGTTTATTCTACTGTTTGGTATTAATAATTATACATTATTATTGTTATATGTTTATTATATGGTTTGGTATTAATAATTATAAATTATTATTGTTATATAAATTAATGTGTAATAATCTACTCATACCTACCGTTCAAATACCTATGGTTAATATATTTATTTCCTTGACTCAGATGCGACATGCAATACACAAACCTTATTGTTGTATGCTACTTTCATCATCATCATCATCATCATCATCATCATCATCAACTTTCCATCCTGTGGTCAGGTCAGTTTAGTGAAATGCCTCCATCTTCCTCTATCCTCACAACACTATTTCTCCTTTAATTTCTTCCATTCTTCTCCTCTAACTTGAACACTTTATGTTATCTGCTCCTCCAATATCGTTCTTGGCTTCCCTTGCGGTATTTTCCCTACATACTTCATTTCCAACATTTTCTTTGCCATCCTCTCCTCCATCCTCATTACATGCCCATACCTCTCACTCTTACTTCCTCTACTATCTCATATACTCCCTCTACGCCCATTCTTTACTGGATAACTTCAATTCTGGTTTCTCCTCGTTACAGCTAACATGCTCCTCACAAACTTCATTCCTATGTCCTCCACAATCCTAGTTTCTCTTTCATTCAGTGTCCACGTTTCTGCTGCATGTGTGACAACGGGTTCAAAGCATGGTACTTTAAATATACAAAATGAAAACACACAGTACTTTATTGTTGTGCTCAGTAAAATATGATTTTTATATTAGTGTTAGGACTATATATTTTGTTGGGACTTTGAACCACGAACTCCCAGTCACCGCAAACCAAGCCTAGTGAGACTGACGCCTTGGTCCTCGTGCCCGCAACAGCTCGTGGTCTGGCACACACAAAAAAAAAAGGTGGCCCTCACTTCTAGTTATTCAGACCACTCGTACTGTCCACTATTGATGGATTAATGACGTGATCCGCGTAGGTGCGGCGTGATTTATAGTGAGGACTGTTCCAAGTCAACTTGTCACACTGGCTTTGCAAGAGCGAGTCCTCTTTTTATACTGGAATCTGGAAGGCACAAGTTTTTATGTCAAGTTTTTTGATACCTAGTTTAAATTTATACCAATCATCAACATCAAAAACATCGTTTACCAAGTCCAGTTTCCCGGGTGTGGTACCACAAGCGTTTGCCCCTTTTCCCTCTCATATATTTTTTTTGTTCTTCATCGTCTTCCCAATAAAACCTTATTTTCTCCACCCCTTATTTCAGCGTTTCCACCCTTCGTTTCTTTTCCCTCTGAGTTTTCTATCAACGTATCCCATTATATATATTAGCACCACCTTTTAATGCCCGTTTGGGTTATACTTCTATGTACTAATTACTTTAATGGGTTAGGGATGAGAAAGATTGAATTCAGAGGAAGTGTTACCGCATTTGTGTGGAGCGAGTGTGAGAAACAACTTAGGAAAAAACTACACTTGGTACACTCAACTGGGATCCTAGCTCCAAACTGTCCGTCATAGGCTGCCTAGTTTATTGTGAGAGGGACACCTTGGACTATGTGGCCGCCAAAGTGAGTATCCTATTATTAATATTAATGTAAAGTTTTATTTACGTTGAATTGTAACGAGTCTTTTTCCCTATTTGAGTAAAGTTAAATACATATTTTTGTCAAATTAATAGCAATTTATTTTAAGTTTCTATTTATAAATTATTTGATGTTATTGGATGATTCCGGTAATAATCAAAATGTTCGTCAAAAGGGGTTGCCAATTTTTAAAATTTCACATCTTTACTTGTTATAGAAATTGCGCAAGGCTCATAACGGAAAAACAAACTTCATTTTATTAATATTGCTCTGCTTCCGACCCGATTTTTAGTTAATTTAAAAGAAAATTAATCAGAATTTTAAAATTCTGACCTTGGGTTGCACATGCACAGAAGCAACTAATTTTTAAAATTTCGCATTGCTGCGTGTGGTAGTTTTCGCGCA
Organism: Timema monikensis; assembly: GCA_902151445.1. Classification (NCBI taxonomy): domain Eukaryota; kingdom Metazoa; phylum Arthropoda; class Insecta; order Phasmatodea; family Timematidae; genus Timema; species Timema monikensis. The sequence continues at coordinate 6,000 of CABFVZ010001639.1, read as the reverse complement.
TTGCTCATAACAGACAAACCACTCTTTTTTTATTATTTTTTTTAAACGAAAGCACTGCGTCTAACTACCCGTTCGGGCTACACGCCCTTTACATCTTAATAAACAATATTGTCTATAGTGGAAGCTAATTAGTGATTAGAATACCCCACTCGTCACTTTCTCCTCTTTGATGTGTGAAAAGCCGCCCACACCCGACCGTTGTGTGAGAATGGCGGTGATGACTGATTGCGTCACATACATGACGTACGTACGTACATGCAGTTAGTAATGTAGGTGCACTTGCTACGTCGAGTACAGGCTCCCATACCTTATAGGGTTTCGTCTCTACAACTGGCGAGTAGTTCATGCTTAACCTTGAATTCACACTATAGTGCAATTTTCATAATAACAACTTTAACAGAAAATACAAACTTCTTTAAGTGATCAACATCTATAATATTGTTATTATTATTATTATTATTAGTACCGCGTCTTACTACCCGTTCGGGTAATACGCACTTACGCTAATGTGTAATGGTAGGGTGATTGTGAGATGAAATAGAGGACCTACAGTTTAACGTGGAATCCGAACTACGGAGGAGGACTGGCATTCCCCACATTCACAAGATGTGATTAATACACGTCTTGTCAGAGGTGAAGGAAGGGTTTGGTAATCAGATAAATCTGTGCCGAGACCGAGGATTGAACCCCGGACCCCAAGCACAGAAGTCCGCCGCCTTACCCCTAGACCAGGTCACCGACATCTATAACGTTATACTATATTATTATTATTGTTTTTATAGGTTATTTATTATTTTATCACCGCGTTTACTACCTCTTCAGACTATACGCATATATGATAATTACCATATTGGGGTAGAGATGAGGAAAGATGCATTTTAGAAGCATTTGCGTGGAAGGAGAGTGGGAATCCATTTAGGAAAAGCTCACCCTCACTAGACGCAACCGGGATTCGAACCACAATCTCCCCGTCTTAAGTGGGCAAATCTAACACGAGTGACGCTGTAGACCATTCCGCCACTGGAGTGGGTAGGTATTAATAGTATCCACCAAAAGGGACAGCTAAATATATTACCTAGCGTATGAATACCTGAAAGTAGCTATAATAACTTTTCTATCAAATATGGTTCTCATAATTAAATTTGGATCCTAGATTGTTATTTTTTCCCCCCACTGCGTGTTATTATCCGTCTGGACTATACACATTTTAATTACGTTAATGGAGCAGTGATTAGGAAGGAAGAATATAGAGTAAATATACTCGCATGAAGGGAAAGTGAAAAAACATTTGTAGGGAGAGAAGCATTATGCCCAGTTGGGGATTTGAATCCCGACCTCCTAGTCACTGTCAAACTAAACTTTATGAGCCTGGCACTTGGACTAAACGCCCACCGATGCTGGCTATCCAGCGCTTTTATTTGTTTGTGGTTTGAATCTCGGTTGTGGAGTTGAGATTTAAAAAAAAATTACCATGCTCATCCTTACCCAAAATAAAATTAGTATAGTCAGGACGGGTAGTAAGACGCAGTAGTAAAAACCGGCAATGCACTTAGTATCACTGCTTAGACCGTTGCAGATTTTTTTCCAGCTTTCTCAGGTGAGTATTCTTTGTTGAATGAAGTAGATAAAAATGGAACTGGTTTATTATAGGCCACTCTCGATTGGAAGTAGTTAGTCAAATGGGACATTGTATCTTAAATAGGCGTTAGTGGTCTTTTTAATATTATCAATAATAATATTAATAATAATGTGACTCGTAATGTAATGTAATATAAAATCACTTCGTAGAATATCAAAGTATCCACTGTCCGTTTGAAAAATTACTGCCTAGCATGGTTTATTCATTTGGACGATCAAGTCATGTTTTATTTATCTTGTGTCAGTGACGTAATTAAGTACAGGGCGGTGACTACTACCTCACTACCCCTCTTTTTCTTAACCATTTCTATTTGAACTGTCTCAAATTACAGAATCATTTATAATTTCCATATAAATGCCACAAGATTATCATATTGGTAAAAAAAAAAAACTATTGCTTGCGTCTCCTTATTACGAGATTGTGATCTTTTCCTAAAGTTGAAATATAAAACTTTTAATTTATAGTAAACACAGTTTTATAGTATTTATTTTTACGTAAAACATTCATAATAAACGTGCAAAATATATTACACAAAACTTTTAAATATTTCACTCTTTTTGTTTATGTTTCGGAAATTCAGATGACACGTTAAAGTTGTCATTAAATTCCAGGACAACCTTGACACATATTCGTCAGCTGTTGATAGCACCATGTGAAGAACATTAAACTCTATATGTTTCTACCGAAGGAATATTTTTTTGGCAAAAAAAGTTTTGTATAAAATATGACAATCTAAAAAACAAGTTAGCAAATAAATATATCTATACTAATATTATAAAGAGGAAAGATTTGATTTTTGTTTGTTTTTTTGTTTGTATTGGATAAACTCAAAAACTACTGGACCTACTTTAAAAATTATTTCACCAATATAAAGCTACATTATCAGCTAGTAACATAGGCTATATTTTATTTTTAAAATTTAATTTATTCCTCATGAAAATGTCGATAGTATAATATGGTCTTTGGAAAAAAAAAAGTTGTTGAAGGGAAAGTGGGGTTGGTGAAGGGGGTGGCGGGTAGGGGGGAGGGGGAGGAAAGAGGAATGAGATGAAAATAGAAGGGAGGATAAAAAGAGGGAGGGGGCTCTACAGTGATGGTAGGACTGTATTTAAAAAAAAAGTAAAAAAGTTTTGTTTTTATATTGACATGATGGATGATTTGAAACTTTGTTTTACAGGATTCCTTACAATATTTTTTTTACGGGGAAGGGGGCTAGTTAATTATAAAATTCCACCTATATTTAATTTACTTATGAAATTTTAATGCAATTAAAGTATTCTAAAATGTCATATCACTTGCTTTATTATACCAATCCTTATGTCTAAACATAAGTAAACGATTAAAATAACCTAATTTACCAAATCGTAAAAGAGAGAGAGACTGAGAGGGGAGGAAAGTGACGGAAAATCTCGCTCTCTCTTAAGTAGGGCGGGTGGTCGAAAATAACGATTAAAAGCCTTACATAATTCAAGGACGACCCCTTACTAGATGTGGCAAGTTGCGATCGCCTTCCTGAGGCTGTTAAACCTCTAGTATGGATAGGGGTACTGGTTTTGGCTTTACCTCGTGTTGGTCATTGCTTTGAGTCTCTGTACCATTTAGGGTAGGAGTCGGTCACCTTTCTGGGCCCCTATCGACTCATAAATTTTATCAAAGGTCCCGCAATCACCCATCTTTTTTTCCGCTCTACTTAATACTTCTGTTTGTACATTTTTTATTTAGTCCTTAAATTCACTCTTCACTATCTACCTCAAATACTTTTGTCCCCACCTATCTAGAAATATATATATAATGTGATTTCATGTTAAACAATTTAATTTTCATATATTACCAATTATGACCGATCATATACAGTACATTTTGGTCGCACTTGTTTATTATTTGAAAGCACTTGATATATTTAACACCCCAGTTTTTACATCACTAATCGCCACTGTATTATTTGATAGCTTAAATCAGTAGTTCGCAATCTTTGTCAACTAACTCCCCTCTCATTTTATCATCTAATTTCAACGCGACCCATACTCCCCAATATTTCTTGGGGTGGTTATGAAAAAAATCTCTAAAAGAGTTTTCTTTTCACTGATTTATTTTATACAAAAAATCAATGCAGCAAAATAATCTGATGTCTGGAACTGTTTTATTTTTATCATTTTTTAAATATTGGGGTTGATATTTAACAGAGACTACCTTAAATTATTTTACACTTCAAAATTTAATCGATAACACTATCTAGTTAAAAAAAGAAGAGGAGAAGCTGAGTGGAAAGGGGTGAATCTCGTGACCTTGACAGTAAACATATGCATGCGTACGAGTTTCTTACATTTGATTAGTCACTTCAAATATGAATTATTACAACTGGTAGTCATTGTTGCCAATAGCGCAAGAAAATAATTATCTTACTTTGGAAAAATGATTGAAATGAAAGTCTTCAATTCGTTGGTGATTTTTTTTAACAATATTAACTAATTGTTCGATGCCCCCACTCCTCCTTAGAAGGACGTAACGCCCTCAAGGTTGTGTAACCACTGGTTTAAAATTATTTAATAATGCCCATCACTATTGTCGAGTATTGAACAAGGACTGCTTGAGACTAGTCGATGACTAGGCCGGAGTAGGTGCACTCAGAAAGAGCTCGTTTTAACCTTTCTCCTCTCACCCAAGTATGTAGGCGAGCCTAATAGAACCGTACACTGACTTAATAGTCTACTGTCTGCCTACGCTTTCAACACGTACACACGCTATGACAACATTTCATCACCCGCCTAGGTGGCTTACATAACTAACGCGCTAGTTTCGTGTTGAGCTCGACTACCGAAGACGGGGAGATCAAGGTTCGAATCTCGGTCGGGTTAACTGGGGGTGGTTTTTTCTAAATGGTTTTCCACTTTCCTTCCACGCAAATGCGGGTTCACTTAATCTATATTCAACCTTCTCAATTTCTAAACAGTCTGTGTAATTAGTACTTAGGCGTATACGCCGAACGGCTAGTAAGATGCGGTGCTAAATTAAAAAAATTCATCGCACTCACATCATCACTATTATCATCATTATCATCATTATCATCACTGGCACCACGTCTTACTCTCCGTTTAGGTTGTACGCATATGTTTTAATTACGCTGATGTGTTGGGGTTAAGGATGGTTTAATTTGAGAAGAAGTGTACCCGTGGTTGTGTGGAAGTAGAGTGGAAAACTATTTAGGAAACGTCACCCTCGGTAAATTCGTCCAAGGTTCTAAGTACAATCTTCACGTAGCTAGCAATGAAGGCTTATGAGAATGGCACCCTCATTATGTGGGCATCATTTGGTTACTTGCTTAGGCTACTTACTTATTTACTTACTCACTCACTCACTCACTCTATGCCATGGTATTAGGAACTCAAAAGTTCATTGCCACACTTATAAATACGCCACCTTTCCTTATATTGAGCTAGTTCTATCCAGTCCACCTGATTATATCCTATCCCTCTCTTGAACTAGTTATATCCAGTCCACCTCATTACATCCTATCCCTCTCTTGAGCTAGTTCTATCCAGCCCTCCTCATTACATCCTATCCCTCTCTTGAGCTAGTTCTATCCAGTCCACCTCACTACACCCTATCCCTATCTCGAGCTAGTTCTATCCAGTCCACCTCATTACACCCTATCCCTATCTTGAGCTAGCTCAAGCCACCTCAGTCTAGATGCTTCCATTCGCACTTCATATTCTGCCCACCGTGATTTGCGGGACCTGCTTATCCTAACAATGTCTCGTACGGGAATGTAACTCATGGTTATGTAACTTTTCTCCGCTCAATATCTTCATCCCTTTTCGGACTAAATATGTTACTGAGCACCTTGTTTTCGAACATTCCAAACCCCCCCCTGTTTTTTAACCTATTAAATAATAAATAAATAAACAAGATATTTCGCTTGACCGGTTTCACAACCACTGTGACGTATTTTGTTTACTTTCGTGTTCATTGTTTCGGGACAATACCGTGTTATGTAACCGATCCCCCCCAACTTTATTTCCTCTCAAGAACTAGAGATTGACTCGAGCGGTGTACATATTATAGTACGCGACAAGAATATGGCGGGGAACTCTTCGCGGGTGACGTCGTCTCTTGGTGGCGGTGTGACGTCAGATACGTGCTCTTCTCACCCGACATGGCGGTCGTCGAGCCAAGCCGAGGCCTTCGAGATACTACTAAAGTCAACTTACCACTTCTTTGGTTTTCGATGACAGCTAGCAGAAGCTAGCAGAGGGTATCAGTAACGCCAACATTTTCTAAAATAAACTTTTGTCACCATATTTGGAAATAATAATTATTTGCTAATTACTACTATTATTATTACTAAAAATATTATCAATCAC
>CABFVZ010001638.1:133798-178110 GCA_902151445.1 Timema monikensis | reverse complement strand
CCTCAAACAAATTCGAAGGAAGTGGTTTTAATTAAATGAATTTCATAAATATATTCAAAGTTTAATATATATACCAGATTGATTCAAAATATACATCACACTTTTATTTCTTACCTACACAAGAGCTGTGAGCTGAGACCAATGCCCGCATAGCAGATTACCATTTGTTTCTCAGTTCCAGTGTAGCGCAGTCGATACATGTGTTTTACTAAATTTACTAAACTTTCGACGAAACTACTTGTATTATGCTCTTTTTTTTTACACTGCCTCTTACTACCAATTCAGGCTTTTTGCACTAATGGGGCAGGGTTAAATAAGGTAGAATTTAGAGTAATTATACCCACATTTGCGTGTAGTGAGAGTTGAAAACCATTTAAGAAAACTCACCTTCAATATACCTAGTTGGGATTCAAACATTCAATCACCCCGTCATCGGCAGTCCAATCTCTTGCGAGAGTGACGCTTTAGGACTTAGATCAGGGGTCGACAAACCCTCATCCATCGAATCTTTTACATGCGCCCATAAAGATATTCTTACTGAAATTTAATTAGCTTTGAAAATAAAAAAATATAAAATGTATTTACACATCCATACATGTCAAGAATTGAAAGAAAAGGTTGTTTTGATAGCAAATTATATGGTGGATACATGGAAAACTTGTGCGATGTATTCAAAGATCTGCACAATTTTCTAGACTTGAGTTAATATCTTTTTTGAAAATTCATTTAATACGGTGGATATCAGTATCATTCATTGCCAAATATATAAACTAAAATAAACGAAATGAATGCTGAAGAATTTGAATAAGAGATTTCGGGACTACATAACATCTTAGTCCTCAAGGCTTGCCATACAGAAAAAAAAATTTGGAAACTAGTAGACAACACACAATATTTCTTTTAGGATTATCTTTGCGATGAAGATTAAATATTTTGGACCATCTTTTCTGTGCGAATCAGTATTATTCAGAGTGAAAATTGTGAAAACTAAATTTAGATCTTGCCTTTTAGATGCTACTAAAACTGCAGTGTCAAATTATGATCTGAACTTTAAAAGATATTCAGTGAAATTCACCATCACATATTGACATACTTTTTCTGATTGTTTCATTAAATAATACTTTCTTTGTAAGAGTGTGATATAAGTATTGCTGAAATAAATTATTTATTTATGTATGTATGTATGTATGTAAACATTTTATACATATAGATGCGCCCGGGTTAGAGTTCAAAAATTCAGATTCGCCCTTAGTAACATAATGGTTGGCGACCACTAGCTTAGACTATTCAACCACTGATTCGGTTAAGCCATTGTGCACTACTATATACTCTAATGTTGAAATTTTAACACTATAATCGTATACGCAATAAAAATGTAACAACTGGTGAAACTTTGGTCTACGTTTCACAGTCAGTCAAAATTAGTTGAAACAAAATTTTAAAATATGTCATCAACTTATCTTTAATTTTTTAACAACTTGTTTAATTTTGTCTAATTTTTTTAAGAATACCATTATAACTAAACACACAAGAAAATATGATATATCAAATTCCAAGATTATACTTATTTAATAAAACAAGTTAATTTAAGTCACTTTGGTTCAAGCTAAGTGGCATATGGTCCAGCTATCGAGATAGGTGGAGCTATAACGAGTTTGGTCAAGTTAATTGTAGTTAGGCCAAATTTATTTCGGTTATCTTAAGTTCGGTCCTGTCCGGTTAATGTGGTCAACTTTGATCATGTTTCTTTAAATTGATTTGGGTTTCACACTCTTTTCAATTATGTCAGTCATCCTCTGCATAGTAATTATGATACAGTTTTTAAATATGAATTAAGTTTTAATAGAAATCCATTAGAATTAATTTAAAGTAAATTTAATCGACTTTAACAATAATTAAACTAAATTTATAATTACATTAATGGTCTGTGTGGTTTGCTACCACTCTTTTATTAAACTACAATTTTAATTAGTTTTCTCAGTGTTTTTTACTATATATTTTAAACCACAAACATGATAAATTATTCAAGCCATGTTATTACTTTAGGACATACTATTTTGGACCACATGAAATAAATTAAGTTTTTACCCTTAAAATATAAAGACATCATATTCACACAGTTTGGATAAAGTCCTGTTAAATGGATTTTTCTATTTATTAATTTATTTATTTTAAAATTGATAACCTTGGCTAAGATTATATTGTTTATACAAATGAAAATAATACACATAAATAATAAATTTTAATATCGGACTATAGTTTTAGCAGCTTTGTTTCAAAGTTAAGGACTTTTCACTGACACAATCGCACGCTTTATTTAAAACCATATTGATACAACCGGTTCAGAGTGACCAAAAGTATGAACAACAAAGTCGTGTTAAATGTGTAAACACACACACACTTTCCAACAAACATAAAATATCTTAGCCATTTATAAACATGTATGTACTGGTTCAAGAGTATATTATTATTTTCCATTTAAGATTAGTAAAAATAACATGTTTTTTTTAATCTCAAAGGAATTGAAAACAATATTAATAAAATAGATCTTAACATCCTAATAGCTTACATAATATAAGATTGGAAACTATCACTACCATGAGTACGACTCATTGAAACAAATATTAATAATCCTAAAGCACCTTCACAAACCCTTAATGTAAAAATAAATGCTCCGGTCCACCGCACAGACTTTCCCTCTCTTTTTATCCTAAAATAAAGATACATTTACTAAAAACTTTTAAGATTCCTGAACTGAATAATGTACATTGTAGCATCAACACTCCACATAAGAACACGAATAAATGGTTCGAGAAAAAGTAAAAAGAGCATCATTACATTCCACCAAAAAGAATAAATCAAATAGAATTCTACAGAAACATTAAGAAAATAAGAACATCTGTGACCACCAAAGAGCATAACAATAAATCTAATTTTCTGACTTTAATAATAAAAACTCATAAGATTTGTGAAACCAAATAATAAGTCTACATTGTTGTAGAAACACTTCACCAAAGATCATAAATGAAATAATATACACTTACTTACTCTCTGTCATTAAGTACTAGGAACACCGTTACAGAAAAATTGAGAAAAGAGAATAATCTGTATTCACCAAAGAGCTTAAGAATCACATTCATTTTCAAAGACCTGAATTAATAAGTTTATACATTTGTTTATAACTCTGAAACTATTAATTTTATATAAATATATCTCAAATCAAAGATTTTTATTTTTAATAGTTCTACAACTTACAACTATAAGTTATTTAATATATCACATAGTTGTGGAGAAATTATGACATTTGGAAAATTTAACTTATCTAAAGTACCTTCAAAGTCATTTTCATGAGAAAATGAGAATTGCCATCTTGTTAATTATAATAAGCAATGTTCAAATTTGTTTTTATCTTTCTGCCCTTCAATCAACTACACTTAATTTTAGGGTTAAATATCTAATTAATAAATACCTTGGGGCAAACCTATGAAAACCCTATACACCAAGTTTTAGCCCAATCGGTAAAATAGTTTAGGCTCTAGCTGGAGGTACAGACAGATAATCAGATGGAGAGGCAGACGGCACTGCGAAAATAACTTTTTCGGATTCGGGGGATCATGAAATGTCGACATTCATCAAAATCTCGAGTTCGATTTTTTTTTTAAGATCACAATACTTTCTTTACCTGTAAGGTAGCGAGAAAGTAAAAACTATCATCAACATAAAAATCTTAGTAAAAACAACTTATAAAACTACATCATGTACAAAACAAACTCAAAACAAAGTTTAAGCTCAGTAAAACTACAGTAGCTTAGGTGATGCATGAGAGTAACTTAACCTTGAAACCATGATCTACATTCAGCTCACTTTTATGGTGTTTATATACCTGTCCGTAGCCAGAGTTCATTGACCTAGTTTGTACGTATTTTCAATGTCGAAATATTGAGTGTGACTCATTTAGACGTCAGAATCTATACCAGATTGGTGGCTCAACACTGTTTATTTCTATCTGTACCTGTTCAAACCTGCTCTGTTGCAATCCTGATAGGTTGATGCCCCTGGATATTTACCACGCGTCATGGTCCTAATGACCTTCCGGTGCCAGGTAGGTGATGTCGACATGTTTAAACACGGTTGTTAAATCTCAACCCTGATGACGTCAGAATATATTACTCAACCCCTGCGACAGTTTGGTAATGTGGGGTATGACACTAGCTTTTATTTTGGGGGTTCACCAAAAAAGATAACAAAATTGCGCAAAAGGGTTTGCGTGTTCGACCAAAAGGGGAAAATAGTTGTGAAAGAGTGGTGCGTGTCGACCAAAAAGTGGAACAGAATTGAGCAAAATTAGGCGTGTTTCGGGGTAAGTATTGACCAAAAGGGGAACAGAATTACGTGTTAGTATTACGTCTTCGATCAAAAGGGGAACAAAACTGACCAAAAGGGGGGCATTATTGCGAAATAGGGGTGCGTTTGGTTATCAAAAGGGAAACAAAACCAAGCAAATGCGGTAAGTGTTCAATCAAAAGGGGAAAAACAGAGCAAAAGGGGTACGTGTTTGACCAAAAGGGAAACAATTGCGCAATAGGAGTGCGTGTTTTACCAAAAGAAGACCAAACCGAGCAAAAGAGGTACGTGTTTGACCAAAAGCGGAACAAAACTGAACGAATGGGTGCGTGTTTGACCAAAAGAGGAACAAAACCGAGCAAAAGTGGTACGCGTTTGACCTAAAAGGAAACAAAACTGCGCAAAAGGGGGCGCATGTTCGACCAACGTGCCAGTCGACAGATTGGCAGCATGACATTTCGACACAGGAATAGGCTACAGCTGATGACGAACATTAAAAAGACAGGGTTTTCATTTAGGTCGGGTGTATTTAGGACAGTTTTTTTAAGCAGGTTTTCATTCTACCTCTAATTTTGGCTTTTCTCGTCCCTAGCACATTAGCGTAATTAAGTCATGTGCGTTTAACCCAAATGGGTAACTGGACGTGGTTACAAAAAAAAAACCTCTGTGATGGAGACAACAAAGAATTTCTTATTGTAGCACGTTTACTGCTCTACCTGGCTATCCACATTTAATTAAAATAATGGGGTAAGTATGAGGAAGTTAGAACTTGAAGAAACTTATCTTCCTATGAAGCGTGAGAGAGAAACCACAACTTTCCTATTACCAGAAAACTAAATATGACGAGTTTAATGCCTAAGTCTACGTGCCCACTGATTTTTACCTTTGTCAGGCTTCCCGTAGCTTAAGAGCTATATTCGTGACCTGGTGGTCTCACAAAGTTTATCAATTTATTATATTTAGTCATATGTAAAAAATACATCTAAATGCACTTTTAAGTAAAAGTCATGGTACAATGATCTTACCTACCCTTTATTATGTTTGTTGCCAATAAAAGCGAACACACAATATATCCAACAAAGCAAGTTTTCACTTTTTGTTTAATAACGTCTGAAAAAAATCTTCAATGTGCGTCAACCATTTAAAGAGCATCAATAATTCTAAATAAGGAGTAGTTAAATCGCCTTTATTTGGTGCCTGATATCAATCGGCAGTGAGGCTGATTACAGACCCAAATGTCTTAGGTTTTATTATATGTAGAAATCAGCTAATTTATCATGTTAAATTTTTATTTTTTTAGACTTGCTAGATTGTGTTGAACCAATGATCTTAAGAATGGTTTCCATGGGTATTTTCCTATAATTGAGTTAAATTAATTAAGGGTGCTTACTACTACAAATGAAATATCTGCGGCATTTCTTATAAAAATGGTAGTGCTGAAACTTAAACAAAATTTAATCTCTTGTGACCTATTCAAAGATTACTTTGTTTTAAGAAGGCTAACATTCCACATTGATAACATTTGGCTATTTATTAACAATATTTTATAGGCATTGAAAATATATCAAAAGTACTAGCTTTATACCATATTAATTGACGTATCAATACGTGAAAGTAGATCTAATAGATTTCTAGTTGTCAAACCCCAGTGTAAACAAATTTAAACAAAGGGATAGATCGCTCTATACTACGTGGCTACTAGTACAGGTCTTATTATTTTTTAAAGTTTGTGTAGTTGTTCATTCAGTATGTTAGGATTATGGTACAACAAATCAGATTTGTGTCTTAGCTAAGATATTCACCATATTTTTCAACAAGTTTTGAATCAATGTTACTTGTAAGTCAAAATTGTACATGAATATCAGTGGCGCTAAACTGTCATGGCTATATCCGTGATAGCATTCTTGGCTTCTATTCAATCAAAATGGCTGGTTCTACCAAAATTAATAGTTTTTAACTATTTATAAACATATATAGACCAAAATATCATTGTTATCCCTCCAACCCTTCTAAAATAAAATTTCCTGATACGCCACTGATCGATGCTATTCTTATGGGTATCTACGTTAAAATAAAGTGGGAAACCATTAGTAGACGCTAATCTTAGCATTACTGACTGAGGTTTGAACCCCGACCTCCCCGCCAGGAGCAAACCAGACGCGTTAGACTATGTGACCACCGATTTGAGTGTTAAGGAAGAAATGCAACGGGGATTTATTGATTTTCAATGTAATTCTATTCCTTAAGACACATTTATGATTAAGTTTTTGGGTGATAACTTTCCAACAGTCAAATGAACGTGGCTAAAATACTAATCTTCGTTTACCCTTTAAGGTAGCAAGCTTACATTGCTTTATTCCATTTTGGTGTAGCTTATAAAATAAGGTCATAGTGCAATACGTCAAGGTAAGACTGCCACCTTTTAGGGTAAATGGAGTCTTATCAATGGTCCAGCCAAGGAATTGACCCCTGGGAATGGTGCCATCAGTCTACCATGCAGCTACCCTGGTGGGACCTTTGATATAGTGTGCCAATTGACACAGTGAGGAAACATAACCGCATTAGCATGGAGGGAGAGTGGAAATATTCTCTCATTACACCCGACCAGCATTCATTCTCCTCGATTACCCCGTGTGAGGCTGTCTATAGAATGACAGCTTTTGGTAGATTTAAAAAAAATTGAGTTATTCACTTTTCATTAATATACTATTCTGATTACCAAACCCTTCCTTCACCTCTGACAAGACATCTTGTGAATGTGGGGAATGCCAGGCCGCCACCGTGGTTCGGATTCCANCCTTCCTTCACCTCTGACAAGACATCTTGTGAATGTGGGGAATGCCAGGCCGCCACCGTGGTTCGGATTCCACGTTAAACTGTAGGTCCTTCATTTCATCTCACAATCACCCTACCATTACACATTAGCGTAAGTGCGTATAACCCGAACGGGTAGTAAGACGTGGTGCTAATAATAATAATAATTAATATACTATTATTGTAACAAATACATGTTACAGTATCGAAGTCGAGTATGAAACACAACATGTATACACTATTAAACTCCAAGGAAGTATCTTTTAGAAAATTCAAACTTTTATTTTGGCCACTCTGATAACATTATATGATTATATTGTTAATTTTTAGATTGAAAGTAACAGCTAAAGTCAGCGAGACAGAACGTATAAAAGTATATTTAGAAACTTTTATAACCGTCCAACTCATTAAACTAAAGTAGGGTGTCTATTGACCTGGAAAACAGGGAAACTTCAGTGAATTTTCTTAGTCATGGAAAAGTAATGTAAAAGTCAGGGAATTTCATCAAATTTCTGGAATTTTTACATATTCATTAATAAAATACCCTACTTTGTTTTACAGTAGTCAAAATAACAATTTCATCCCAGTTAATACACACTGTTAATCTCTTTCAACACACTTGTCCATTGTTGAGCATACTAGTATCGATTCTCAAAGTCAACGAGGAATTTGTGTTTCGTCTCTCCATCCCTCCGCGTGTCTTTAGCCAAAATTGAGTCTTGGCTATACACATGCACTGAATTTGATTACATTATAAGAAGAAGAATCTTACTGAAATCTAACTTCTATCGCACTGTCCAATGGCCCATCGCTTTGGGCTGAGATATTTTTTAACACCTGCATAAAATGACATCATCTCAGAATGTGTATCTGTCTAAAAATATTAATACATTAAAATGCGCTCTTAATAAAATAAGGTTTGTAGTATATACTGACTAGCAAAGTTGAAAATTGGCTCTGAAAAATCTGGAAAGTCAGGGAATTTTTTTATATAGTTTGGCTGAACACCTTGTAAAGGTTTCCACTGCATCAATTATATATATTCATTTACGATGGTCGGGGTTAGGGAGATTTAAAATGTCATCAAAATGGCCATCACGATCTCTTTTAAATAATGCAGCTGAGAAAAAGAAATCGTGATAACCCGTTGCTTATTCAGTTTTCGTCGTATCTGTCTGCCAAATTGTTGGTAAGCTTGCGTCCCAAAATAGAATCAAAATTATATCAATAAATATATGCGCAATCAATGACCCTCTATCAATAGTATTTAGTATGCACAGTCAGGGGCCCCTCTTGCAGCAGTATGTTACACCGATATTTTGCAGTAAAATATCTAGATTTCAACGCTAGAGGAACCCTGACACATTGGTCGAACAAGCACCCCTGTTGAGCAATGTTATTTCCCTTTTGGTCACACTCGTACGCCTTTTGCTCGGGTTTGTTCCTTTTTTGGTCAAACACGCACCCCCTTGTTCAGTTTTGTTTCCCTTTTCGTCGAACACTCCACCCCTATTGCGCAGTTTTGTTCCTCTTTTGATCGGCTTTGTTCCCCTTTTGGTCGAACACGTACCCCTATGGCGCAATTCTCTTACACTTTTGGGTGAACACCCAAAATATATATGCTGATGTCATCACCCACCTCGCCAAATTGGCGCTGGGGTTGTAACTTTAAATTCTTACGTCGTCAGGATTGCGACTTAACAGTCTTGTTTAATCATGTCGACATTCCCTACCTGGAACAAGAAGTTCATTAACAGCACCATGATGCGTTGAAAATACCCAGGGACGTCAACATAACAGGATTAAACAGGTACAGACATGATTAGTGTCCAGTTGCCACTCTGGCATAGATTCTGACGTTTTATTAAGCTACACCTAATATTTCTACATAGATGAACAGGTACAAATCAGCTCATTGACCTCTGGTCACGGACACAGGTCTTTAAATAGCATACACGACGTGTAGGTCATGGTTTCAAGGTCAAGCTAATCTCATGCACCACCTAAGCTACTAACAGCTAATAAGTCCTAACGTTTAGATGTAAATAACAATATACCACAAACAATTTATATAAACTCAATTAATTCATCACAAATTTGATATCACTAGTTTTAATATTTAAAAAAATACTCTCTTTTAAATCAGAAATAGGTTAAGTGATTTACCTTTAAAACTCCTAGAAAAGAATTAAATTCAACATTGCCTGTCTTCCTACATTTGGAGTAGAACATTGCCCCTACTTTTATCACCCTCTTCTGATATGTTACTTACCAAGCTGCCACCTATCAGTATAAGGCGTTAGACTTGCATTTCACTTGGTCCTCACTAACGAGCAAGATAGGATTCATATCTCCGTCGGGTGTACTGGGGAGTTATTTTCCACATGCGATTTATTACATTGATTTTATCACACTCTTTCCACCCCCCTTAAGATTAAGTCGTTAATAATCGTTATAATGTCTGTATTAATTAAGAAAAAGGACCCACCTCCTTTTTTGCCCAGATAATGTATTTGTATTCAAAATACATTTTGTAATTATTATTATTATTATAATTATTATTATTTTTATAATTATTATAATTATTATTATTATTATTGGTAAAGCTAACGGTTTTCCCACACAAATCCAAGTAATCGTCTTTGTCCGTTTACGATACTATATAAAATAAGTCCTCATAACTTCGTTTACCACAGGCAATCTTTGGTCTGAAAGTAGTGAAAAAAATTATAAACTTAAACTTTTCATAGGAATTGTATTTGTGAACTTGTGCTATGCCTTTGAATTTAAGTTCATAAAAGAAATATTATAAAAGTGTTTTTTTTTTCAATATAGTAAGCTGTTAAAATTACGGGGATTCAAAGCTGTTTAGCATTCATTACTTGTTGAACTATTGGGAATCAGATCTAGTACCTTTATTAGGCAGAATTACACATACATTTTGTTTTAAAGAAATTGCTCAAATTTTGCTAATTTTCTTCTTATGCTTTGCTTTTTTGTTTGAATACTAACTAATGTTAAGTGTGATTGAAAATATGTTGAAAATATACATAATTACATATAGTTAGAATGTATTCCAAGTTATCTGATATACATGTATTTTAATGAGCTTTATTTTTACTAATTCCAAATAAAGTAGAAATAGTTGTTTAATCAGCCAACTTTTGATAACCAGGTGTTGTGTTAACACGTCAATGTTTTACCAACTGAACTAAAAATGTTGTTATAATGTCCAATCCATTAGTTTTATTTCTAGTTCGATTTTATATACACTGTAGTGTTTTCTTTTCTTCTCATAGTCATAGTAAAATACCAGTAACATTATATGGAGAGTTGTTTATGTGTGTGTTGGACTTATATAATATCATTGGTAGCTCAGTTAGAAAATCGTTAGTGCATTAAGCCAAAAAGTTTATTGTCAAGTCCCTATTAAAGATGCATTTAAAAAATAAAAGATATGCATATAATATTTGATTATTTCTGTTTAAAATAAAACATTCACTGCCTTATTTACATAGTGTATGTTTCCATTAATGTTGCATTAGCCTGCTGTGTGTTCTAGAACATAATTCGGACTCACTGTCCTTGACAAGAGTTTCTAGTTCTGCACTGTGGCAGTAACCCATGTTTCAAATAAACATTGCATTCCTAATAACCTCATAGAAGAGGTGGTTGATAACAATCATATTATTTGCTGTGAACACTTGTCTGCGTTTCGGCATGCTAATGAATATGAGACTTTTGGAATATATTATGATAATAAGCTTATAATTTAATTTTAACCATGATTTATAACTACATTTCTACTATAATATATAGATGGATAGAATGATAGATTTGTTTGCGAAACCATTTTATAACTTTAAATGATTTAGTAAGGTTGGTTTTGTGTTGTTTTTTTAATTTTCAATTTCAATAAAGTATACTTGCATTTTATTCCTATAATATTTGTTCTCCTTTTGTATTTAAATGGACAATTCTCTAGTGATATGTGCATGCATATCTAATGTATGTTTATCTAATGTAATGCTAAAGAACTTTGCTTTATTTTCTCTTAAGTAATACATAATTATTTATAATGTATATATAATACTATCAGGGGTGTCGGAACGGGGGAAGGGGGGGGAGGCAAAACTTTGTTATGTCCATGCTAATTAGGGTCAAGTAAAAAAACGCTACCCTAATATAACTTAGCATCACTACCACTGATACACTATATGTGGTGTAATTATATATATAAAAAATCATGTAAGAAGATTTCTAGGTCTTAGTCTTAAAAAATTGATATTTAATAACCAGTAAGATCATTAAATTTCATGACCATATTGTTTGTACACTCATCATTATAACAGCCTGATCTTTATTGTTATATTTTAATTCATTGTTTTAATACAAAGTAATAATTTGATATATTAGTACTTGTTTGAACTAAAGGCTTGCTTATAAATAGGCTACACTTAATTTCCTTTCTCTTACATAGCTTTAAAACTATATGATTATTAAGGACTCATTGAAATCGTATGTGTATATTAAGAGCGTTCATCATAGCAGGCTCAACTCAGCTCCCGGCTCGCGCGTGACATGGAAGTTAAACGGAAAAGAAAAGACCAAGATATGCCAGAAATGTGTGCAGTGCACTCGTATTTGAATTATTACTCAAAATTATCCGTGGTGATGATGGGGACAAAGAGACAAAGTTTCTTGTTAATAACTACAGTAGGTCCCTTTTAAGACGGAATAAAGATTTGTGCACAATGCTTAGCTGTGAAGCCATACTAAAATTGTCATAAACGGACTTTTCATTGCAGTTTATATCCAAATATCATTTAATATTTAGACAATGTTCTGTACTAGGAACTTCTATTAACTTTTTATCTCCATTAATGTTTAGTCAGAAATGATCCACGTGCAATAATGTTCGTGTAAGTTTACGGGTTTGAGCTGACTGTAAAACAAAGTTGATAGGTATGTGATGCATGCTCTTAAAAGGTATTAAACCATGCAAATAAAGGATGAGTCTAATAAATATTTTTCATTGTTACTAGTCGCGAGAATCATGATTAAATTATTCCTCAATCTTGCCCCGCACCCCTGCAAAAGATTGGTTGAAGGGGAGGGGGGAGAGCAATATACCAATGCCTTCCCTAACTCCGGCGCCCATGAGAAATATTATATATACGATGCATTATATAGTCTATATACATTATATATCGTATATATAATGTACAGTATTATAATTTATAAAAAAAAGTTTAATAATGTTGCTCTATTTTATCAATGGGCAAATTATTACTAAAATCTTTTAAAGTGTTATTAGTTTATTGTATTGAATTTATGTATATATTCATTCCAAAAGATTTGTGAACGCAGTCAAATAAAATATAACTTACAACCTGCTATGGCAGGATGAAGTGTGGTCATAAAGAAGTGGATGTGGTGCCAAAATGCTGGATCGGAAGAACAGGCCTTCTTCCTGCCCTCTGTCGGCAGGGTTGGACACTTCCCTGATTCCGTGGCCAGGCATGCGCTATGCTTGCGTGCGCCTTCTGGAGCTATATTGCAAAGTATTCAACCAGGCTGAACTGTATGAACTTATCATTAGGTAAATTATGATCATATGTTATGTTAGTGATATGGCTGAGTGTTATTTCTTATTTGAAATTAGAGTATATCGTTTGTAAAGTTTTAGAAATAGAATGTGAAATTAAACATATCATCAGTACGCCTATTTATTCCCTGAAAACCAAATGTTTATGCATCTTATCATTTACTAACTTATTTGGTTGTTCCTCACAAATACATTATGTTCACGATGATGACGATGATGACGACGACGATGATGATGATGATGATAATGATAATGATAAACCAATAATAAAATATAAAACTTCTTGTTTATTGCGTTTATCCATATTATTTGTCTCTAATTCCGCGTTTTACTGCTCCTTACCACTTATCTTGAAGGGGCTACACAATACAAGCATGTTTGTTGTGCCAACTTAACCAATATATTACTCTTTTTACTAAACTATTGGTAATTAAGGCCTTTTATAGTTTACTTTGTGATAAAGAAAGAATAGGAAAGATGTTTATAATATTTTGTAGGACTTTTCAAACAGAAGTAAGCCTTAAATAAAGTGTGACGTTAAATTTGGTGTTTGCACCATTGTGCTTTATTTATGAAGACTTCAACTGTGCCCAGGGGGCTGTTGGCTGTTGCCAATATGTTGAAATTGGCATGTTTATTAAATATATAATATTGGATTTGCTTTGCGTTTTGGAGTCTAGACGCTTAGCAAAGAGGTTGTTTACAGGGCTCTGAAGATGGAAAAACTTATGTAAATCAAGGCGCACACGTTGTTACAGTTCAATTTTTATCGGAAGAACCTTATCCAAAGGCTTTTAAAGTTAATAGATATACTTTCAATCTGTCAAGTCATGTGATCTGCAACGGTTACTTTTTATCATCATCATTAGGTCATCAATCTTGCGATTGGATTGCTGCATCTTTTTACTCTTACCTATCCTGGGCCACATTGGAGCCTTTCTTCTTCTAGTTTTCTAGATCTATATTTATTTGATTGATTTCTCCTTTACTGCACATCATTACTTTTGTTTTATTTTGGTTAATTTTCAAATTATATCCAATTGTTACTATTTCATCCATTCTTTCAGTATTTCTTGGAGATCCTCTTAACTTTCAGAACAGACAGCAATGTCATCAGCAAAACGACGTGTGTTGATCAATTTTCCTATTCTAATTCTGGACATGATTCTTCTTTTACCTCCGTTAGCGCTTCTTCTACATAAGCGTTAAAGAGCATCAGAGATAGGTTACATCTTTGTCAACACCGTTTCCTATTTTAGCTACCTCTTCCATGCTCATTAACTCTAATTATTGCTATCTGATTTATGTATAGGTTGTATATTATTCTTCGGCTGTTATACTTGATTCCAAGCTTTCTCAAAATGTCAAACATTTTATTCCACATTATCAAATGCTTTTTTCAAAATTCACAAATTCAATGTACATATTCTTACCCCTCCGTATTTGTTTTTCTAATAGCATCCTCAAAGATCCATATTGATCCTCTACTAGTATAGCTTCTATATTCTGGTCCATTCTTTTTTGTATTATTCTTCTAAGTACTTTTGATGCATGTATCTTGAGATAGAGTGTCCTATATTGTTCACATTTAACTGATCCAGGTTTCTTTGGTAATACAATAATATTCCTTTCAAAATCCTTTTGATAGTTATTATTAATACCTTAAAATAACACTTATAGTATAGTAAAGTGCTATGAAGGTTTGCTGCAAAAAAAACAAACAAAAAAAAAACAGCTTTGTTTCTATTTCCTAAAAAGTTTCTTCCTATGGGAAATGGACTGTAGATAGCAATTCAACTGTAACATCTGTACGCGGTAGCTATTAAGTGTAGTTTACACTTTTCAAAACTTTCATTCAAGACTTTGAAGTGATAAATTAACCAGTCAAATACTATGGTTGAGATCTGAATATTCACTCGCTAAATATAACAAATACTAACTCCGGCAACAGAAACATCAATGAAGCTTAAAATTTAACATTAATACTTAAATAAATTATAAATTTATTATTTATTGTTAAAAAAACACTTCACAGTCCAAATCGTCTCACTCCATTGGGCTTAAATCCAAGGGATTGTTTTCATTTCACTAAGAAATAAGTAACACACAACTATTTCCCGACCCTTAAATAATTTTTCAACGAGCTTTAAACGCTACACACATATTATACAACCACACATGCTTTCACAATATCGGAAAAAATAAAAGCGTCCCAATCGAGGTTTGAGCCAGAGTACTCTAGGCAGTTAGTGAGCATATGAAGCTCTATCGACAACGCTTGAAACTTTTAGTATAAATACATGTGTTTGGCTGCTAGCCTAGTATTTATTTTTTGTATGTGGTTTATCTCACGTTAGCTTTGTTTTTACCGGTAAGAGAATTTAAAGTTTCCAGATTTTCAAAAAAACAGTTTCTTTGAATTTTCTGTTTCAAATTCATCATTATTATTATTTTGTTTTAAAAGCACCTTATTGCTGAATACTAATTTAAAAATCATACTTTTGCTTGACAATTTGAATCTTACCGCGTGACCTTAGCGTGGATCCAACAGAAGGTTCTGCCTACATCAAGCAACACAATGATTTTATATCATTTTATTATCGATTGTCATATTATCGGTCGACATAACCAACTCTTTCTACGGCGTCTCAGGCTTTAAAAATCCCCTCTCCCCCCTCAGCTGCGCTACTCCGGATCTATTTGTTCCGAACCAAGTTATAGTATAATGGTGTCAAGTCTGGGACGCTTGGCGGTAATTTTACCCCTTGGAGAAGCCAAGGTAGGCTAATTGCTTTTTAACACAATATTTTTATTTATAGGAATGGAATGGGATTGCGTATTTGATTTAATAAAAATATATACTCACAGGTTTGGCTGAATTTCTCGAATTGCACTCGGTTATCATTGACGGGAAGGTCTGAGCTTAAATCCCGGTCGGTCATTTGAAACGGGAAATATTTTTAACGTAGGATTTTCATTTTGGTTCCCCCACTCTCTCTCTCTCTTTCTCCAACCCCTTATCATTAGTCGTTATCGACTATTTTGCTAAACATTAAACAAATATTAGCCCTTGTAAACATTTAGGCCTACCATGTGAAAATAAAAACTACGGAAAAACTGTTATTTAGTCAAAAGTTAGTTGGTTATTAAAAATTATTATTATATTTGTTGAATTTTGTTTGTTTGAATTGAAGACCCGATTTGGTGACCGCATGGTCTAAGGCGTCACTCTCTCAATAGACTGACTGCCGATGACGGGGTTATCGGGGCTCAAATCCTGGTCGGGTGCACTGAAGGTTGTTCCCCTAAATTTTCCCCACTCTCCCTCCATGAAAGTGTGGATACACTTCCTCTAAATTACACCTTCATCATCACTAAAACATTAGCGTGATTATTATAGTACATAGACTATGCTTATAAGCTGAACGGGTGGTAAGACTTGATAAAAAAACTTGAACTTTATTATTTATTTGGGTTTTTATGATATTAACTTTTCCTATTCTGTCCAAATTCGATAATTTCCTTAGTTAAATTTTAGTTTAATTGTATCTATTTTACTAGCTTATAAAATGTTTAGATAGCACGATTCACTTTAAAACCAAATCGAATCACTTGTTGTGCTACTTACAAAGGAGTAGGAGAGTTAGGGTAGCAAGTCTTATAAATTCTGACTACCCTGAAACGTAGTAAGTAGTTTTATCTTGACTCATTACACTATAATCCTATATTATGAGCTATATAATATAGTGGGATCAAGAAAGGTAAACATATTACCTTTCAGGGTAAGCGGATATATATAAGTTTTGTTTTAAATTAAAGCTAGCTTCACAACAATGTGTATTTCACAAACATTTTCTAAGCATTATAACATGGGGGACTTCGTCAATATATTCTTTTAAATATAATATTGTTCTAAAAACTTTTTTAAGAGGGTTTCTAAACTGGTTATTATCTCTGAGGGAACTGCGTGGTAATATTGGGAAACAGCGTTGTCATTCTCTCGTTTCGTGTGGTCTTAAACATGACAAATTTTGCAACGCTGTTTAGTCAAGGTTGCCAGTAGCTCCTTATAACATTCAGACATAACTAACTGAAAGTGAGGAGATTTGGCAACAGTTAACAGAGAGAGAGTGAAGACCTGCAGTTACCTCAGAGTTGATATTGGATGTAGGGTAAGCCCCAGCCCCCTCTCTTCACTCCAACCAATCCACCACCTACACCAGGGAAACATTTTCTTTTCTTTGAATATTTGCATAGTCCTCAAGCCACCCCCGAACTATGTCAAGGAGGTTTTGAAGTCCCTTTGCCCGCCTTTGCTACATCGCTGACCCAGATACAACTCAATAACACACA
Source organism: Timema monikensis (assembly GCA_902151445.1). Lineage (NCBI taxonomy): Eukaryota > Metazoa > Arthropoda > Insecta > Phasmatodea > Timematidae > Timema > Timema monikensis. Next base: position 160,991 of record CABFVZ010001638.1, on the reverse strand, counting down.
CTGCCATTAGTGAGAGTTAGTATTCTGGGTACCTACCCACTTAGGTGGTCGCATGGTCTAAGGCGTCACTCTCTAAATTGACTAAACTGCCTATGACAGGGAAGATCGAGATTCGAATCTCGTTTGAGTATACTAAGATTTTCCAAGATAGTTTTCCCATTCTCCCTCTACGCAAATGCGAGTACACTTCCTCTAAATATAACCTTCCTCATCCCTAAAACCATTAGCGTAATTAGTACATAAGGGTATAAACCCGCACGGGTATTAAGATGTGGTGCTAAGAAAAGTATTTTAGTTTGGATATTAAAGAGAACAGCATTCACATTGATTCTTGTTAAATTATTAACAAAAACTTATGGACTGCTACCCTTTGTCTACTCTCTAAGGTAGAAAGCTTACCTTGCATTATTCCACCATGGTAGGCCTATAGACCTTGAGCCCCGTAAAAATGGTTTTATCTCTAGTTAAATTTCATTTTTTAAATCTCACTTTTTGGTGTTATTTCGTATTTATTCTAAATTACATATTATCTGAGGTGTTTAAGTATTATTTACATATTGAGACAATGTATAAAAAATTAGAAATTATTATTGAAACCTTCTATAATTGTGTGCTTTAAAACTCTTTTTATCAGTTTGTCTGCATATTTCACAACTTTGTAGCCTAAAGTTAGCTTGCACTACAACAAAATAATAATCAAATTACAGAATGTTCAAAATTTCTGCTTAAGTTCTTCATAATTTCGTGTTTATTTAAAGATTTTTTTGTTTGTTTGTAAAAGCGATGTTATTTCGTTTTATAGAAGGATTTGGTGTAACAAGACAATTTCGTTTTATTTCGCTTTTCAAAAACATTGTAAATCATATCTAAAAACTATCAAAGAAAAAGGTACTTGATTCCATCTTTGTATGGCACTTTTCGCTTTATCGCGTCTCACCATTTTTACGGGGCTCTGTGACAATGAGTTATGTTTGGCTAGTATTGTTTGTTATATTACCACTAATGAAGATAAATTTAATATTTAAAGTCACTATTATTTATATGTTTCTAGGTAGAATATTTGTACAGAATAAACATTGTATCCAAATAATGTTTAATAAATCTATTTCTTTTTACTAACAATCATATTTTTATTCCAAAAACCCATGATAGGACTTATTTTAGTATTTAAGAAAATATTGCATCGAATACTTTACGTATGAGTTCGTACGTAGTGCCCGGTTTGGTTCGAATGCTCTAGTCTATGTCGTCACCATCGCAAAGACTAGAAGACTGACTACGATGCAGAGATTGGGGCTCGAATCCAGTTTTGGTGTACTGAGGGTGGTTTAAAAAAAAACAAAAAAAAAAAACACTCTCCCTTCATGAAAATGTGGGTGGAATTCTTATAAATTTAATCTTTCTCATCCCTAACAAATCAGTGCAATTGGTACACATGCTTATAATCCGAATGGGTGGTAAGACCTGCTGGTTATATAATATATATAAAATACGTGGTATTAAATAGTAATTATGATTCCTTAGCTTAGTTGAGCTGTGTCGTTTCTGGCTTCAACGTCACAAGTGCAGAGACCGAGTAAAGGCACTGTTCCAATATAACAGTGACACATTGATATTAGGAGTGTGTTAACGTTCTTTTAGAAATCCACTCTACTCGAGCCTTTTTTTAAACAAATGTGATACATTATAAAACAAATCAATGCATTTATTTAGTGATGGTGCTGAGTCTAAATATGAACGTACACTTTGTTTGCCCAGAAAAGTGCACGTTTAACTTGATGGATAGGGTAATCCTCAAGTTAAGGCTGTCACATTTCATGGGAAATGTAGTGTACCGTAGAGAAACAAACACACCAAAATGGCTGGCTTGATATTAAGAAACCGTGGTTCGGATCCTCACGTTAAACTGTAGGTCCTCCATTTCATCTCACAATAACCCTACCATTACACATTAGCGTAAGTGCGTATAACCCGAACGGGTAGTATGACGCGGTGCTAATAATAATAATAATAATAATATATTAATAAATTAGTAGGCCTATCACAACAGCTTGGTCGTATTAAAATGTATAAATATATTATATATTCGTATCTGGGCTACATCACTCATTGCCCAGTTTTGTGGAAATATTAGCCAGTATTAATGTACCGTTGCCTAGGGAACGGCCGAAATACTAATCGTACATCCTTTCCGCGGAGGCTCTTTCCATGTCCCGAAGAGGTGAGGTTATGGTGGTAGTGAATATGAGGGTGTGGAAACTCTTAAGCCAAACTAACCAAATCCTTGTAACTGTTGGGATAGTTCCCCTATCGGGAGGGGGGAGGGGGGGCACATGGTACCAGCCAGGAATCAAACACGGTACCCCTAGGTTCGTAACCAATTACACTGATCAATATACCACGAAGCTGATTCAAAATTAACATAAGACGTAGATAAATGGAAATTCAATAGTTTGGCATCTTATATTTTTCATGCCATAAACAAGGCCTAAAAATATACCTAGTTTATTTGTTGTTTTTCTATGGATGAGGACAAAAAATAAAACAGCTATATCAAGAGAATCAAAGATTATATGCAATTTGGAGCTAATTAATTTTTTAAAATACATTTTTCGTTGATGCAATTTTTGAATTTGTTTTAAGTTATTTTTTTCTGGGCAATATACTTTCTGAACTGACAAACTTTTGTTCTAAAAACAATTTGGTTGGGAAATTTATCTAATATTTTCATTGCCATATACAGAATAATATGTTCATAGCCGTTTTAATTATTTATTAGTAAAATCTCAACACACTTATGAAAATGCATTAAATTGTTTCTTATGACAATGGAAATTTAAGGGAAGGCCCACAACAGTATTTATTTTATACAAAGATTTGTTAAACGAGAGGAGACAAATGGCCGTGTAACAAAAAAAAAGCCTTAAATATTATTCAAAATTCTCTTTAACACCCTTAAAAAGTAGGTACCAAGCCAAGGTAATTTTTAACAGAGTGAACCCTCACTAGGAAAATGCAAGATATTTAGTCCAAAAAGTGACAAGGATACTGGGGAGTGGAGGATGTTATATTATGATGAGTTACATACCCTGTACTCATCACAAGACATTGTTAGGATGATCAAGTCTCGTAGATTACAGTGGGCAGGACATTCATAGCGATTGGAAGAATCTGGAACCGTGTTCAGGGTATTGACTGGCAAACCCAATGGGAAGAGATCATTGGGAAGACCTTGACGCAACTGGGAGAATAACATTAGAATGGACCTGAAAGAAATAGGGTGTAATGAAGTGGACTGTATAGAACTAGTTCATGATAGGGATAGATGGCATACTTTTTAAGTGCGGCAATGAACCTTTGAGTTCCTAATGTCATAGAATAAGTAAGAACCCTCATTATCTTGGAGAGGTAAGGGGAAAACCGCATTTATGAATCATATCTGGAAAGCACAATTTGTATACCGGTCTAAGATTTGATCTCACCGTCACTGGCAATCCAGTTTACTGTGAGACTGGCTGGCACCTTGGAGGAGGCGTGTCAAACTCGTTTGGTCATAAGGGCCACATATTAAAAATAGTGGCCGATAATATATTTTTTTTCAATATCTTAAGTAAAAATAATTCCGACCGAGTACCTTTTTATTACAAAAAGAAAATAACAAATTTCTGTATAAAACAAGAAGATTCACCCTATATTTCTTAGCAAAAATTTGAAATATTTTATTTGCCACATTGTTGTAAATGTTGCAACACTGGTGTTAATGTCTGGTTTTAAATCATATTCCAAAGCCATTTTTTATAATTGGTAACAAATGTGTTTTCTTAAGCCGAAATCTCTTGGGTATTTGGTTTCATTTCATGTGAGAAAACAATCAAGCCAAGGGCCCGAATTTTTTATTTTTTATTTATTTCTTTGCTCGTCACATACAATGAATGCCCTTTAGTAGCCTACATAAGCTCGGTTCATGATCCCCTTGTTGTAGAAATGTATATTTTATATGTAATTTTTGGTCATTTGGGAATTTAAAGTAATATTTTCTTGGTTTTGCTCACTTTTGAGTAATTGTTAGGCATTTTTGAGTCATTTTAAGGAATTCAGATTGAATAAGTATATCTTAAAATACTATCGATCTTTTACGAATGCATAAATGCTCAAACATATTCTTTTTCAATCCATAGTTGTCAGAATGAGAAGATAATGTAGAGCAGACAATAAACTTTGCATTCTATTTACTTGTCAGGTTTAAAGTAGGTACAGCACATCCTGTGCATACACTTTCAACTCTTTTATGGTTTAAAAATACACATTTCTGGTGAGAGACTGCAACTAGGCTGGAAATGGTTGTGTTGGGAGGGGATAGCTATTTCTTCCGAAGTAGATATTTGTAAATATATATTATATTTATAAAAATGTAAGAGATTAGTTGTTAAAGGCTTATATTTGCATTCTACATTCTTAAAGTGCGTGTTTGATTCAGTCGTCTACATTTATTACGAGCTTTTGTTTATATTTTTAAGGTCATTTTATAGGTATTTTTTGATATTTTTTAGGTAATCGAAATGCAGGCCCTGCTCATAACATACGTAGGTATGTACTGCCAAACATTGCACATATCTGGTACGAATATTCAGCATTTTTTGAGAATTGATTCATATCTATGAAATAGTATATATTAGGTATACCAACCTCACATGCCATGAATTCTTCAAATTATGTCAAATTCCTTAATATCACATTCCAAAATGTTGTATTTCTTAGACGTTTATAAAAAGTGGAATAGGGTCTCATTGCATGATGGTTCATCATAATATACGTGAGATGCACAGAATTAGGGATAGCGCCGCATGGGGCCCGTGGGATGTGAGTTGTACATGCTTGCCTTGGAGAGTGATACAAGTTGTAAGCACCTAATAATATTGAAATATACCAATTGAGTGAAGCCAACGCAGCCTCTGACTGGTTAAATGTAATAAAAACTATATGAAGTGTTTTCATTCATTAAATTTGTAATCAATAATTTGGTTGTAATATTTACAAATGTTCGTCCATGCATCTCTAAAATTATATTTGTTAAATTTATAAAATCTGAATTGTAAATCGAATGTATTAAAATCTATAAATATGGTTTTCCAAGTAACGATTCTAGGACAAGTCATGTAACAAATATAAAGCGCCAGTTTCATAGTCAGACTTGGTACGCCTAAATTGCAGCACAATACTCAATAAAAGACCCAGCCCAACTAAACTGGAATGGAATGGGCCAGTTTCACATATTAAACTGTCCCATTCTAATCTGGTCTAGGTAGGTGTTGTCTTGTATTTAGTGTCAAGCCGTACTTAAGGCGTGCCAAGTCTGACTATGAAAATGGCCAAAAGAATATATTAATATTAGCACCGTGTCTTACTACCCGTTCGGGTTATACGCACTTACGCTAATGTTTAATGGTAGGGTGATTGTGAGATGAAATGGAGAACCTACAGTTTAATGTGGAATCCGAACCACGGTGTAGGCCTGGCATTCCCCACATTCACAAGATGTCTTGTCAGAGGTGAAGGAAGGGTTTGGTAATCAGATAAATTTGTACCAGGACCGAGGATTGAACTACAGACCCCCAGCACAGAACTCTTACACCTTACCTCTAGACCTCCAAAAGAATATAGAATATCTGGAAATACCTGATAGCCTTCGTACGAAATGAATAATTCCCATAGTTTTCTTTTTTGTTTACTTTAACTAAACATAAACAAATGTGTATTTAACTTTTTACAGGGTTCAAACGTCATGTATAATTAACATTTTCTAAACTATGGCTTGTATAAAAAACATTAAAAAGCTTTAATAAATGCTCCATTTGCTAATATATAAAATCCACATACATTTTCAAAATTCAATTTCATCTTAAAGTAAATGCCACTATCGTTAGATACCCAGTGAATAAACCTCCTATTCTATATAAATGATAAAATTATTAAGAACTGAAATAAAATGATGCATTTAAAATTTAATCTAAGGAAGCTAGTTACTATAATTTTAGATATACATGCAAAGCTATTCATTTGGTTTGCTATACATACAGTTTTAACTTTCTTACAGCTTTTTCTGATCTCATATGTCTCGATTCACCCCCTGACACGCAGTTGGCCAATTTAGAGCATAACTGGAGAGAGGGCGAGTCTGCCACTTGTTAGGATCGTTCCAACTTATTAGTGTCGAAATGTCGGTCAGATGGAGAGCCCTCATATTTCCCAGGCAAGCTTCATCTCGTAATTGGTCCGGAGGAGGTTACATTTGTTACAACCTCTTGGGATGAGCCCTCACTCCCTAAGATCCTGTGTGTGGACTGTGTGGATAATTTACTATATATTTACCCTGTGATAAACTTATAACATTAGCTTTGATTTTATTATATTCTTAGACGCTATCGTTAGATTACACTGGTAGGCTAGCCAACTTAAGAAAAAGTTAAATAATTTAAGGATCTTAACTATCATTTGGTTGGAGAGAAAATAAAAATAACTATGCAGACAAACCTCTTGGCTCAATGCTGGAACAGCTAACCATTGGCCTGAATTTTCAAGACTTATTTTCTTTCAACCGTGTTTCTAAGTTATTCGAACGTTCTTCTTTCATTAACTACATGTAAACTTCATTATCAAATTTAATCTTGTCCAAAACATATTTGTATGTGTAGCATTGCCCCTTGATTAATTGTAATGGAGACATTCTGTTTCTCAAGTATGTTTGAAGTGTCATAAGTAACTACATACCTCCACTGTGATCTAGTGGTCAGTATTCCTGTCTACAGATCCAGAAGTATTGGCCTCGATCCCCGCTTACACAATTATTTTTGTGAAACTCTGGGTATGGACAAATGTGGAGCTACTTGAATAAATTAGTAGTAATTCCGGTCTATAAAACTGCGATCAACCCCCGGAAGGCTTGTTGTGCTGACAACATGACACCCTCTATCCGCAAATGTTGGCACTATCATCGCTAACGGTGGCGGCCGCTCTGTTGGTATGGCTCGTTTGTGAGCTCTTGCCATGGGGTTATTACCACAATGAGTAGTAGTTTTTGTTTATAAACGTTTGGGAAATTTCTAAACACCCTCTTTAACCCATTCCCACTTAGATATTTCAAATAGGCCTATTAAAAGATTATTTCGGTATTTGGATTTATTTCAATACATACCTGTAAAAATTATGTCAATGTTCTAACTCACCCAAAATAATTTTTTTATATGTATAGCCCCATCCTCCAATTTCCCGGAGAGCCATTTTGAAATTTACCATATTTAGACTTTTCTGGCTGTATCCGGGTTAGTCCCTATATCTAATTGACTCCACATTTATGTAAATATTTCAATTTTCTACTATACAGACAGGGTTTTATTCTATTAGTTTAGGACATTTTTTGGATGGAATATTCCTCCCCCATTTTCAGACACTTCTTGAATGTATTTTTCCGAGTGTTTGGGGTTATTCTCAAATCTTCATGACAAAGTCACATTTTCTACCACATTGAGTAATTTTTCATATAGGTTTTGTAAATTTCGAAACACCCCCATTCCACAAACCCCCAATTAGAAATTTCAAATATTAAAAAAATATTAATGTATTAGAAGTAATACCATTACATTCCTGGTAAATTTTAATTTTATATCTCACCTAATAGTGTGGTTTTCTGTTAATATACCCCCTAACCCCCNTAACCCCCCCCCCCCGGCCCAAAACACTTTTCCCAGAATCCCATTTTAAAATTTGAAATAATTATCATTTATTTGGTTATTTAGAGTGCTCCCTTAGGCCTATCCTTCCTGCCGAGTTTAAGTTTCATATCATCCTTGTAAGAAGTTGTTTCTATTGGTTTTTAAGAATTGAACCCCTCGCCCTTTTCATTTAACCAACTCCAACTTAATTTTAAGATTTGCTTGCTTTTCTAGAGTGATGCCTCTACCTTCCTAATTTCAATTATTTACCGCCCTAATAGTTTTTTTTATTAATAATAGACCCCTACAATTTTCTTTGCCCTATTTTAAAATTTCCCATTTCTAGATTTTTCTTGTGCCCTCTATTTGGCTTTCAAGCTTAGGATTTCTAGGACATTTAGAAGTGCTGGCACAATTTATGCAGAAAAAAAGGAAGGAAACGTACGACCTTTCTTTTATAGTCTGTATAAGATGAAATTCTAAAAAGAAGTTAAATATTAATGAAAATGTATTTATGTGTCTGTATACACAGAGTTTTTATTTACTTGAAGGTGACAATGAAACTAATGTTCTTGTAGGTATTATTTGACTTGATGGATTTCAGTGTTACCTTGAATTACAATGAGAAGGAAGTTTTAAACAAATGGTTCTGTATCAATTTTTGTTTTCTCTCTATTATTTTTACTCTCTAAAAAAAGGGGGGTCACCTTACATATACCCCCTGAAACATTGCTTTGTGATTCGACATCATGTATTTCCCCATCACGAATAAATAATCATGTTTTATACACAAGGTTATTCAAGGTTACTTAAGATCTCTTGACTAGATATCTTGAATATCTTACTCCTTGGTTAAAAAAACCTTCTTAAGCACGCACTAAGGAAATGTTTGATAAAAGTACAGGGAGTGGCTAAAATTCTGCGAAAAATATGTTTAGTCTTTTGGATGCCCCATGAAAAAACATCTTGAAAGGAGAGGGTCGAGAATTTCAAGACGCTGGCTTACCACTTTATTACTGCCTAAAACGCTCAACGTCTGGCTAATTGTTAGAGTCAAAACATATCTAAAATGTTATTCTCAAAAATTCTTATCTTGGAGTGTAGACCCTTCTTTCCCCCATAATAAGTGTCTCAAGATGCTACTTAAGACCCTGTTTCAAAAACGCTACATTGAATTATGCTAATAATGTCGAAATACATTTTGTGCTCCTGCCTTTAACAGGCCCCTACTACTTCCCCCCTTCCCCCATTTTCGGTTTTCCATCTTTTCTCCAGGCGAATAATAGTGAATTTCCTCTAGCTATATCACCCTCACCTGCATCGTTTTTTCCGTGGACAAATACGCCCGTCTCGTCTAGTCTAGTTGTAGACGAGGCGTTTGAGGCCTGAATCCCGGTCGGGTGTAGGCCTACTAAGGTAATTTTTCCTAAACAATTTCTCACTTTCCACCACGAAAATTCAACTACATTTTATATTTAAATTATATAGTCATAATCCCCATACCTTAAGTGTAAAATGTGTTAAGTTCATACGGATACTAAGACGCGAAGCATGTTAAAATATTATCCTCATCATGCCCTCCTAGATTGTGGATTGTAAGTTGCAGATTATTGAACATTTAGATAGAAAATCTTTCGTATAGAATAAATACCCCCTTTTCAAGTTTCTTACAAGCTCCTATAATAATATTTTTTAAACCAGCAAACCTTATCTTTGTTGCTTTTATTCGGCCTTTAGGATACCCTTGTGCAAACAATAAGTTGAATATCTACTAATTTCTTGTCCGAGTATGTGATAATCATGAGGAAAATTAGCAATAGGCTACATACTTGTAAGAAAGAATTGATTATTATTGTCTCATGAACATATTTGTTTATTAATTTAAACGCAAAAGTTGGTAACGGTTTTTTACAACGTTTATGGATGGGGAAGGTGGCTTAAAGTAGGGGTGGTAAAACCACAGTAATAAATGGCAGGTGGAAAATCACCCTATGTATATCTATTTGAGATGCTCCTTCCGGTTCAAACATATAGTATCCTAACGTCTTAAACCGTGTGAACACTAGTGGTGGGACGTGTGATTGTATAGCCGCCGTTTCAATGTATCAATAACGTCATCAATTGACGCAGATAACATTGAATCGGAACAAGAGTATAGTAAAGTCATTGATTCCAAGTTTCCATTTAATTAATCACCAGTGTTTTGAAATTAATGATGTTTGAATTGTGTTGTGTTGTCAGGAAGACGTGTAACAGCTGCAAGTGTCCCAGGGAAGCCCACGACGTTTACCACGTAGAGTGGGTGAACGTTCGAGACCGGCTTGGCTTCAAACCCCCGGCAGACCCGGATCGTCGCTCTACTCGAGAGAGGAGCATGAGCGAGGGGTTCTCGTGGGTTCCACCAGGCATTCCTTCCCACCAGGTCAGATTTGGGGTCTTAATATGGCCCAAAATGTAACCCCCTTGTTGAAATTTGGGTTATGAGCCCTACCCTAAAGATAAACAGGCATTCCTTCCCACCAGCTGAGACTTGGGGCCTGGTCACTGCCCAAAATACAAACAATATAGTAATTCAGTAGTATTAGTTATCAATATAATGTGCAAATAAATTAGTTTGCATTTTCTAAATGGTTCTTCCAGCTAAAATCAGGGAATACCCATCTTGCTGACGTCACTGATTGAAGGGTTACATCAAACCGCTCGGGCATGTATGATCAGACAGATTTCTTTAGTTTCTGCAGGAATAATTACTTCCGTCTCGACTTTGATCGGCATGTTATCATACTGTCCTTGGAGTATATTCCTGTTGACTAGTATCAAGATTGGGACATGAGATTGGAAATGAGAAGGATCAAGTAGTTTTAGGAGGGTGTCTGAGCCATCGTATGAAGTCTGAAAACTAGCACAGTCTTCGTATAGTTCCAAGAGTGAATCTTGATTGAAAACCAGGTTTATATATTCGTACAGGTATGAGTAGATTCAATTAAAGTTTAGATAAACGTAAGCTACATTGATCAAAAAGACTTCTTCCTGTAGCGGTCATATTGTTACGTCCACTATGAAGAGTGAAAATGACATGGCGGGGTTAATCCAACAAGTTTGACGTTTTCACAATCCATTAGTACTGGCTTAAGACAGGTACGTTAGGCTATTCATACATTTCCTAAGTACGAAAGGGTATATCGATTAAATATGCTTCCACACTTGATGAAATTAAGCAGGTTGAGACCATTTAAATCATCACTCTTGAGATGTGGTTCTTACCAAGAGATTTTACCTAGCTCGATTTTATAGGGGGTATCTGCAGCATGAGGGGTAGCTCTTTGTATAGCATTTTGGTATGTGGTTGAACGAACAAGTGCCGGTTATTGTTTTGCATTGATAAATATTCGAGAATATTCTTCATCGTATCCAAGTATCCATCCAAGTATCTATCTTTGATATATGCATCTCTTTATTCAACACACTACTAGATGTACTGTTAATTACTGCTTGTTTCTTAAACTATCTTTCATATATACAATTCTCTCCTACCATTATCTCGTTGGATACAGTTATTGATCCTTAATAATATTATTTCTATTTATTAACTAATACTGTTTGTTTCTATTAGGTACTTCATTTTAACGCGCCACTAATTAAAGTGACCAAACAAAATTAATCCTGTGAGTAAAAATTAGCTAGCTGCTGTGATTGGTGTGCCGGCTCTCAAGAAATGGCAGCACTCACTACTGATTCAAATAAATAATTAGGTCACAAGACGGTAACTGGTTATATGGAAAACCCACGTAAATAGACACACTCATTAGACCAAACATGTCATTAGTCATATCACTAAGCAATTTGTGTAATAACTTTATAATAATTTTAGCTCTAAGAGGGAGTATCACGTAGGGGGTTGTACTCAACCACCTTGTGGTTATATATGTATCTTTTTTGGTCTACTAATTAGGAATTATTTGAATATATCATAATATAAGGCGAGTGAAACTCAGTTAATATCTTGGTTTCAGTTTTTTTTAACGTATACCACATATCATGATTGTCCATTCAACATTCAAGAACTATTCAGGTGTTAAACAGTGCAATAACTGTCTAGATCACAACATTCACATACCAAATCATGCTTCATCTAAATAATGATATTAATAATAGCCATTAAAGTCTATTAGTATTATTATCATTTTCATTAGCATCATCACAAAGAAACATTCGGGTGTCACTTACGTAGGAACAGAGATACCTAAAGATCCATTTGGGCGTCATACACTCTCATATAATAATAATAATAATAATATTTAGCACCACGTCTTACTACCCGTTTGGGTTATGCGCTTTAAGTACTAATTACGCTAATGGATTAGGAATTGGGAAGGTTGAATTAGAGGAAGTAAACCCGCATTTGCGTGGAGGGAGAGTGGAAAACCATTGAGGAAAAGCCACCCCCAGTTCACCCGACCGAGATTCGAACCTCGATCTCCCCGTCCTCAGAAGTCGAGCTCAACACGACAAGCGCGTTAGCCAACTACGCCAACGAGGCGGGTCACTCTCATATACATCAATGAAAACACAAGAGTGGAGGGAAAAGGGGATTCGGCCATCATATTAGGACAGCTTGGGGGCAAATACGGCCCATCGTGGGCTGCATGTGTCTGGTCACATATTTTTTATAAAACCCGAAATGTATCTATCATTGAGAGGGGTGGGGGTAAGTTCTAAATTACCAAAGTTTAAAAAAAATATATGGCAGTATATACAATTTATATTCAACACATATCAACGAGTGAACTTAATCTTTAGATGATAGACCTTATTGTAATCCTGATTTTAGAGAATTACATCATCTTGAATATTTATGTTTATTTTATAATCCTCTCGATTTTAACAATTTCGTAAACATTCAATATGTATGTGTGTGAAAAAAAAAATTTTTTTTCCCAATAAAAATTCTTTACAGTCAAGCATTACCGATAAACATTTATAAGCAACTTTAAGAATCTCATTTACTAAATTCACACCACTCATTAATTTCTTTTTTGGAATATAATTAATTATATAATTATGTTTTATATCGTTTATCTTTTTTTATATTGTCTTTATTCTCTTATTTTCATTTAATAAATTCGGTCTTCTTAAAAATCGTAATTTATTTGGCGGCCAGTTATTATATTTAAATTCTTATTGCGGTCCTCTAGCCATTAAGTTCAAGGTGTCTATCATCCAGGAAAATAAGGGAAAACGGGAATTAGCCGGGAATTTGAAGTGATCGGGAGAAAACGGGAATAAGTCGGAAATTTGGTAAATCACAATAAAAATCCAGGAAAATGATATTTTAATCAAAAAACGAAATACAATAATCACTAAATTATAATGTCATTTTTTTGTTTGTAGCTGTGTAATATATTTTTAATTCCTAGTAAACCATTTTAATTCAAATTTTAAAACTTATTATTATTATTATTATTATTAAAAATTAATAGAAAATCGAGTTTGGAAGGGGGTTGGGGGGTGGGGGCGGTGAGTTAGAAGGATGTGACTTACTCTTTTAGTCGGGAATTTTAGGAAATGATCAGGGGAAATCAGGAAAAAGGTTGGGGATTTCATTGGTTAAGTTTAGTAGACACCATGTAAATTTGCTAAGGCCTGGATTAGGTTAGCCATTTACCTTTTAGGCTATATATATATATATATACCTATGAGTCATATCTATATTTATTCCCCTCACTCTCAAACTCACAACCTTCCATGATTCATCCTCTCATCTCCACCCAATCATTCTATCTCGCTTATTCCAAACATACTTATTATTTATTGCTCATTTGATTTCCATTTATCACACATTCAATTTCCATACCTCCTTCGTCACGATCGCTTACGAGTTCACATTAGGTTCTGCAAGGACAAGAAATTGTGCCTAACCTTGTATCGTCTCACCTGGATCATTCACCTCCCATCCCTATCTTTTCTACAGCAAAACATCACTACCTATTTTGAACCTCTGAGCCCAGTTCCTTAACATATAAACATGATAGAAACTGCCACTGCACAAGATGCAAAGAATCAATTTTCTGAACTCTATCTTCTCCCCCTTCCTCAGAACCAAGTTCCTGGCAGACTCGCGAATGAAAAAATATTAAGAACACTAAAGGTGGCAGACGAAAACTACCTCTAACCAGACACCAAAGAGCCAGAGCAAACCACCTTTTAATTACAAATTACTCATTGTTACACCTAAAGAGGGCCATAAAACGTGTTACTTGCTAAATCCAGATTGATAACTTCTCCTAACGTTAAAAATGTTGTAGTTTATATCCACTTATGTCCATTACTATTACCAATAAGTACTATCATCAACATTAACAACTGTTTCCAGACTGGGGCCGGGTCAGAATAGCAAAATACCCTCATCTTACTCTTTCGTGCCACTCAATACTTTAAGTTTATATTTATTTCTGTTGTCTATCACATTTTAACAGTATCTAATAGAAACTTTAGTTGTGATAACAATCAAAAATTTCAAGTATGGTATCTAAATAATAATGTATTGAGCAGTTTTTTTTAAAATTCATTTGAAATTAAATACATTAACTAATTCTTTTATTATGTATTGTATTATTTTCAGATTGAAGAATATTTTCGTCAACTGACGCCTTCAAAAGTTCCCCACTTGAGTTCAGCAGGAGAAAAATATCGTGACAAACAGTTAATGTACCAACTTCCCAAACAAGATCTCGCCTTAGCATATTGCAAAAATGTGGATGTACAGCACCATCCAAGCTATGAAGATTTCATCAATGCCAGGAATGAGATCGCTCTTGATATTGGCTATGCCAAGGTCAATATTAATCAGAATGTGGTATGTAACCATTTTAATACAGATTTACAGATGTTTTCTATAATAACAGTATGTGTTTATTTATGTATTTAGATTATGAAATCATCAATATTTTTATCTCTATACTATAAGTATTTTCCTGTGGCCAAGGCCATTGATTCCCTATTTATTCCTAAAGTAAATTAACCTATGATATGTAAAGATCTGAAATTATCATCTCTTTAAAGATACCTATCTACATCTACTTAAACATTGACTTATAGCGGATAACCCGAATTGATAGTAAGACGCAGTACCAAAGAATTGACGTTTCATAAGCTCTATGATTGTCAGAGGTGTGTGTGTGTGTGCTTGTGTGCTCAATTCAGGACCAGATATTGGGCTTTGAATTCAAGCAAAATGCATTGTTGTTATATCTTTCCCCCTCGTAGTTATTCATAATTTAACCTAAAAATCCACTCTCATTCTTTTTCCTCAGATATGATGTATTGTTTGTCCAAACAAACATGCTGAAAGTAACTTACTTAAAAATTAATAATTGGCTTAATGCGGATCTTTGAACATTATTGTAAACAAATGGACGACAAACTCCTCTATTCCATCTCACATTATTTTTATTTCTATCTCTCTGTCACTCATCTTTCTCCCTCCCCTCTATTTTCCCTTTCCTCTCTGCCCCTCTATTTACTTTCCTATTTCCTTTCTTTCTTCTCTATCACTCCCGTTTTCTTGGCTCTTATTCTCACTATCCATACCCCTTCTTATACCCATATTTTATATTATTGACAACATTTAATAAATCTCTATCAAAACTAAATGATATAATGGTGACATCAAGTGGGGACAGAAGGAAATTCTTTTTCAAAATGATATTTATGGTAGAAAACTAAATTTGTCAGAAGAAACACATCATCCATGTTGCTAACAGGACTATGCTAGTCGTGAAAAAAAGTTATATTAACAGGTAGAACTTTGTCAGGCAAGATAAGCACGTGTGTGTGTAGCAGTGTTGTGATAGCAGAAATGAACAACCTCGAAGAAAGAAAATACGTCAGCGGTTAGCATAAACAGGCAGTGCTGTTTAACAAATGACAGGAGTGACATCACAAACATATTCAAAAACAATATTTGAAGAAAATGATTCATCCACACCAAGACAAAACAAGGTAGGGAATTTTATTGCTTTGATATGGTCTGGCCTATATTGTAGTTACTCCTAGTACATATTGTAGTTATTCCAGGATGTATTTTAAATTGTAAATTTTCCTTATTGCATTTTGGCAACTAATTTCAAAATAAAAAATAGAATCTTGTAAATTGTTATCATGGAAACCTCCTCCCCCCAATAGAATTATAAGGGCGAGAAGTTTATTTGCAGACAGCAATAGATCAGCCATTGACACAAAATAAGGATTTAAAAATAGAAAATGAAACTCTCAGACAGGATTGGGCAAATTATTCTGCTATAACTAATCATGTAAACGGATCATTTCCAGCCACACCGAATATTAGGAATTTTAATTTCATTCCTATTATTCTTGTATTTCAAGGTAGAGCAAATGATATTGTGATCACATTTTTCACAAAGCTAAAACAGTCACTATAATTGTATGGGTGGAGTTATACCAAATGATGATTAATCACCAAATTATTGGTTTCATAGGCAGCACAGGGTTACACGTTTTAAATGGAATAAGGTACTAGCATGAGCATATGAACTGATACAAGAATAGGGTAAACCGACACGGCGTTCAAGAAGCAATCCTCAGTTGACCTTCGACAAGTGAGGACATATGAACTTAAAAAAATGTGTTTTTACAAATTAAGCTGATGGCAAATGTTCAAAATGTAGTAGATAGTCATTTGGCTAAAACTTGCCCAACCAACAAGTTAGTTTGTTTTCATTGTCAGGCCAAGGGACATATTCATAAATTTTGTATGACAAGGTTAGAAGGGAAGAAACCTCCCCCAAACAGTCAAGGAATTGGGCCAAGCTACGTCCTCAGTCTAAATAAAATTCGTCCCTTTAACTTCCGCCAACAATGAAGACATTAGTGGAAAATAACTTATATTTCTAGGAAGCTATGGGAGTAAACAATGCACGCTATTATTCGAAACATGTGCTCAAGTTTCAGTAATAGTGCAAGAAGGAAATAAAAAAAATCTCCAAACACAAGTAGTGAAAAAACTCTGGTGAAGTTTTAGCTGCCACAAACTTTGGATAACTCAGGGGTAAGGGTAAAAATAAAGTTGTATGAGCTCATGAGGTTAAACAGACTACAACCCCTAAATTAGAAATGCACTGAATGAAAACTACATCATTTGTCAGAGGATGATATAAACATTTTGAAACATATTTTACAAGAGTTTAAAGAAATCTTAAGGGAACAGGATAACTTACCCGCTACTCAATTGTTACACCATTGAATCCATACAGGAGATGCAAAGCTTATATCGGAGCATTAGTTCAAGAAGTGTTTGAGAAACAACTATAAGCTTGTTTTATCACACCCAAGGAGTCACAATATCCACAATGAAACACTCTTATAGTAATTTTAAATTAATGAGACAATGCATTGCACAAATTTTCTGTCTCCTTAATCTTAAAATAGAGTAATTTACTAAAAACTCATAAAGTTTGTGAAATGAATTAATACACATTGTTGCAGAAACATTCCACCAAAGAGTATAAATGTAATACTTTACAATGTTATAGGAATATTAAGAGAATAGGAGCATCATTGTCCACCTAAGAGCATAACAATCAATTTCATGTTTCAAAGTACTATATAATAAATATATATCTTTGCTTATAGTTCAGAAACTATTCGTTTTATAAAAATATATTCAAATTTAAATTATTTTTTAAATAGTACTACAGTACATCTTAACACTAACAAGTTATTTCGTATTTCAAATAGTTTTAGATATATTATCAAAATTGGATACTTCCTTTTCTCTATAATGCCATTAAAGCCATTTTCATGGGAAAATAAGAATTGCCATCATGTTTGTAATGTCAAATAATACCTGGATAAAAAATGTAATAAAAATCATAACAGATTTTGAGAAACTTGATTTTATCTCTTTTTGTTCACCAGAAAACTACCCTTAATTTTAGGGTTTGATACCTAATTCCAAAAACACCTAGGGGGAGCCTTATTAAAGTGCTAGATATCAAGTTCTAGCTCTATCGGCAAAATGGTTTTGGCTCTAGGTTGAGATATAGACAGACGAAGAAACAAACAGTCGGCATTGCAAAAAGGCCACTTTTTGGTTTTGGAGGATCATGAAATGTTGACATTTATTGAAATCTTGATCCATTTTTTGCAATCACAATACTTCCTCTCCATGGGGTAAAGAGAAAATAAAAATAAGTTCACAATAGTTGGATAGAAATATATATTTTGGGTTGACTAAGAGCATTAATGCAATAACTATTATAGATCTTCATCCACATCTTAAGTTAGTTAATACAATTGAAAATTTGTCTAAATGTAAAGTAAGCCTATTTTCGTTCCTTTACATGATTAGGGGTTGTACACAGCTGTGTATTCATCCATACAACCAAGCAACGACATCATTTATAACTAACTACAACAGGGGTGTACAAATGGGTTAGGATGCCTGCCACATCTTAAAAACTATTGGAGGGTATATGGTTTGGGTTAACACCCACTCGAACATTAGTTTACTTAAATCACAATAATATTTAGCAAAGACATGGTAGAAGATGCTTAAATACTTTGTGCAGTGTTAAAATAGTTGCACCAAGCCAATTTATCTCTTAATACTGATAAATGCCACCTCACAGCCTCTCAGGTCTCTCAGCCACTACATAAGTCATGAAGGACTTAAATGCAAACCTCATTTAGTCAAAGCTGTCCGAAACTATTCCAACAAACGTCAAAGAACTTCAATTATTTTAGGGTTGCAAAATTTGTATGGAAGGTTTATTGTACACTATATCATGAAGAAGAAGCTACAGATAAAAGGAGCAAAGTTCGAGTAGAGCTTAGATTGCAGTGACGCTATGAAAGTCCTAGTAACAACATTGACTTCATCACCAGTATTGAGTTTACTAAAAAATATATATGTTTTTTTAATAATTATATTGTCTACAAATACTAGCAACTACACACTTGATTGTGTATTGTCAAGAGGGGTTTGAGTGTGAAGATCACCTCATTGTTTTCTCACCCCACCATCTGAAATAAGCTAACATTAACTATAGCACTACAGCAGACTAGCTTTTAGGAATTTTGTGGAGTGTCAATCATTTTCTTTGTTACCTATACGGGAAGACCTTTTTTAATGGCAATTACTGACCATGCCATCCTTAACTGGTTATTGGGGTCGAAAGTTCCTAGCAGTCGGAGTTTACAGCCTAACGAATTACCTATATAGCCTGCGTTATTGACCAGGAAACTTTTATGGAAATGCTGATGGGTTAGGCCGCAAAATCCGAACCATTAAACTCGGACCAAAGAGAACTTATTAAAGCAGCGATCACAAGATTTGGATAAATAACCCTATTCCCAGAAAGTTAGTAACTTACTTTATCATGAAACTATTAAAAAGAAAAACGCCTTGTGATACACGAATCAAAACGGGATGACGTGTCAAAATAATGCCATGACTCAGTTCTAGCTGGTTAATGTGGTAAGAGAGCTACTAACTTAAAAGTGGCACAGTACTACTGGTGGCCTAACAGATGTAATGATGTGGATGATTACATTGAACAGTTTGTTTCATGCGACCAGAGAAATAAGTGTGGGAAAACAAAATCACCACAAGAAATACCTAAGGCGAATGTTCCTTTCAAATGGATAATCTTAGACATAGACATCTCGTGCCAAAAACAAAGACAAATATATTTTAACAATGCTTGATTATTTCTCCAGGTACATAGTATCAGTAATGATACCAATATCTGATTGAAGCGCAGACAATTGCAAAAATGTTTATTTTTAAGTAGGTGTTGAAATTTGGGACAACTTTATCTCCTATTAGTAACAAAAGTTTGAACGTCATGTCAGAATTGATGTAGCAGATATGTAAATTGGTCACCGCCAATAAACTTCATACAATACTTTCACACCCACAGGGAAATGGTGGACACCAAACACTTTCCAAAATTCTGAGTCATTCTGTTAACAGCTGTCATGACAACTGGGATATATATTTGGCTCATGTTGTTGCGGCCTATAACACCAAGCTACTCATACATTTCAATACAAAAATGATAACTCCATATGATTTCATGAAGTTTCTGCTTAACGCTGCAAATGAACACATGAGCGAACTTGCTGAAAAATTGCAAAATTGTTTGAAAAACCGTCAATCAAATAAATCATCCAGTGATTCAACAACAGTCAGTTCAATATAACAAGAAAAGTGTGGATCCTGTGTATCGAGCCAGGGACCTAGTTTATCTTTTTAATCATGTTCTGAAATAGTGTCTAGTAAAAAATTTCCAACTTCAATACAAAGGACCTTATTTAATGTTAGAAAAGTTGTCACCTGTAACAATATGGTGCAGTAGCCCTTTTGTTCTATTATTGTTCACACATATAGGGTTAAACCTTATTTGGGTAAGTTTACTACAGTACTGAGTGACACTAACACTGAAACATGGCCCAGAGGATTACTGTGGAAAGCTCCGCCTGTTCCTAAGGATGCCGGTAAGTCACGTGGTTGACCTTGCGAAGGTTTAGAGTTTGGTGCCAGCTAGGAACATCCAGTTACCTTAGAGATCTGTCTGGACAGGAATAAAGAAACACCTATCCCTCATTGTTGCCAGTGTACCCTCCCCATTCATATAATCTCATCAATTGCAAGTAAAATTTTCAAGAAAGTTTATTCCTGTTGTGTTCTTTGTAATATGCTATGTGAATCAATGAAAATTATTAAATTACTTAATGGAGTAGTGTTAAAATATAAAAAAAAGTTTATTTGATAATACTTTTAAACCCCTACTAAATTTGATTTAATAGAGTTAAATTTGGAAAATGAAAAATGTCAATTTTGGTAACTTCTTTAGTAAAAGTTGAGTTACTACCAGAATTGATTAAAAATAACTCTTCTTGTTATATCAAAATAGGCAAACCGCTACTGAGCAAGTACCTGAAACCTATGAACTTTCACAGAGAAATTAATAATTATCTAGATGTATTACCTAGTAAACCTATAAGGAAAAAAAATTATTAATTTTACAAGTTAAGTTTTCCCAAAATTATTTTCGACACTCTAGATTTAGTTGATTTATATAATATAAATAAAAAAATTGAAAATTGAACTAAGATCTTGATTATGTGTTTTTTAACACTAATAGTCAGCCATATCTCATTATTGAAGAATCTAAGCTAGCATTACAAAAGATTCTGAATTTATCCAACAGCTTGCTAAGGAATACCTACCTATTATTTTTCATTACTATTCGTGTTGAACTAAACAAAAGTGTTGATATTATAGTGAGGTCTTTCATTACATATAATGAACTTTCATATTGATTAACAAAGTATTGCTTAGAGTACGTGAATGTATGTCAAGTACTAGATTATATGTTGTTAATATAAGACAATCCATGGAAACAAGTTCCAGTAATATGTTAAATAGTTGATTTATAACTCCATACACTTGATTGAATATTTTGCAATCAATAGTAAAGAATATTAAGCTACCCTTGACTATGGTTGCACCAGTGAGACCGGATAATTTACATGGACTGGCCACTGTGTAAGCCAATGTAAATGGTAATATTTTACAAATAAGTATTAAGGTCAATCGCACAAATACAGATAGTAAACTTGAACTATAGATAAGCTCAATACCCTCTCTATATTTTGTAATAATATTAATAAATACGTCCAGTAAATGATGAATTTATGGTGTTCAGTCTAGTTAGTAAATATCATAATTTGTTCTCTATGACACAACTGTCAACAGTTATGAACTAGATCTCATTTTGAGCAGAAATTCTAATACCATCTTTCTAAGAACAGAACAAGAGCTGTTGTTACCAATTCTGTGTCATATAGGCTAAGCAACAATGATCTGACTTTTACAGTAAATCAGCCTCTTGATGTTATATCTATGTTGAGACAATGTTTGATAATATGCCCTCAGATACCTTGCATCTTGAGAATAGTGAGATCATATTAATGCCAGTAACTTTGACATGAGCAGTAGTAATTTCAAGATCTTAGCCTCAGTCCATGGTACCTTATATTTCCAAAGCCAATTACCTTTGATATATATTCCAAAACTATCTGTTAGTTTTTTCCAGTGACTTAGTGAATAAGATTGACCAATTTGTAAACAATCTATAAATCCAGTAAATTTTAAACATGTAGTAGAGAAAATTAGGGCACATAATTTGAAAGAATATAGGAATTTGCCCATGGTTTTACGATCTTCTCTTATCCATTTGGTGTTGTTAGCTATCCTAGCTATAGTATTTTGCATTTGTATAGGATCAATAATTTAACAGTGTTTTGGTAATCCTGCTCCTGATGTTTAAGGGTATTGAGGATAAAAACCATCTAATTCAAATACGTGTCCCATAAATGCTCCACTTATTTTTTGGAGGGGCTTTAATGTAAGATCATATTTTTTAAAGATAATTCTGGCAAGATGTTAATCCACACTTGTACATTTACTTGGACGTCAAGCAGTGTTAGGTTACCATATTGTAGAAAATATTATATTATATTTTGTTAACGAGAGTGCATTGTGTAACTGATGGTCCTTACTAGCTTGATGATATATGTGGATCAACAAGTTGCAAGTAATAACCAATTAATCCTCATTAATTGATTGGCTGTCTGGAGAATGGGGGTGGTGTTTTACCCCAATTGAAGAGAAGCCTTGCTCTATGTTAGATAGAGCAGGAAAGTCAGGTAAACACCAACTAAGGACACTGGGTGAAGAAATCGCCCTCTAGCTGCTTAGCCACATGTGGGATGAACTCGGACCTTCAGGCAGTTAGCGAACTCCTTCGGTATCACACACGTTCCCATGTCACAGAATACTGTATTAAAAGTAACCCCTTGTGTTTTGGATTAGTATGTTTATTATTATTATTAGCACCGCGTCTTACTACCCGTTCGGGTTATACGCATAGTATGTTTAGCCTCAATAAATATAAGTTACTTTTGTACATCTCTTTATACTTCATTCTTGTTTCACTTCCATGGACCACCTAATCCTCCAGAATTCAAATTCCTCACCATTATGTGTCGATCCAGTCTTTGTAATGCCCCACATTGCCACGGTACTAGAGTAGTTAGGAGAACTATATCAATCCACTATAAAAATGGGAAGTTACAATATATAAATATTTTCTTTACTCAACATTATGTGCCAAGAACTTGAACTTTAAAGTCGATGTTTGAAAACTTACATAATTCGTTACTTTTTAACTTTATTCATTTAAATTAAATAAAATGAAATGAAATAAAATAATTATTTTAAAATACTATTAGTATGGCAGGATTTCTCACACAGTTGATATATGACACATTTTCAATTATTATGTAATTCATGAATATCTTAAAAAATAAAATAAAATCCAGTTTTAACAGTACTTTATTTATGTATCCAATAGTAATTTTTATCATTAAAAATAAATTAAAACTATTATAATTATCACTATCATTATGTTAACAATTATTATAACTGTTACAGTATTTATGTATCTTTAAAATATAAGCACTAATTCACCTTGTCAACTAACACTAACTTGTACCTATTTATTTATTTAAATATATTTCTCATCATAGTATGTGAGTGTGTCTGCAGTTTCATAAACTGCTTATAGTAAGATTCAAAGAGAAAGAACCATCTTTCAAAGCTAGTTAGATGGCTTATAAAGTTATTCCTATAAGAATTCTACTATGGCAATCTTTTATCATGCTTAAAATTACTTCTGGCTCTTGTTAAAACCAAAGAATTAACCAAAAGTATTAAAAGGGAATTGCCTGTCTCATTTGTAATAACAAGTAAACAACATATATTAAATCAAAACTATTATTATCAAACATGCAATTTATTGAATATTAACTGACACAATCTTATAACAATAAGCAGTAATCAAGAATATTAATTACACATTTACAAATATTATTTCAGTAGGCAAGAGTAATGGAGTAATAAGCAGGCATTTTATTAAATAATTTTGAAACGGCTGTTTGCAGGGACGGATAAATGTAATAGTCATCACTATCAACCAGATTTACTATGGTCACTTTCACCACTATTTTAAATACAGTATTTAAAATTAAAAAATAGTGCAATAAAGTGCAATGCCTGTGCTTATCTAATCATAAACTATTGATAATATTAAATTATAAAATATCACCACACTAATAGGCAAATATAACCTATTGTTCCTAGCCTTTTTGTGTAAAGAATATTTCCCAGCAATAATAATATGTCTAAACATAGAAGATATAAAGAATTCTACACAGAAAATCAAACAAAATTATAATACATAGACTAAACAACTGTTTACTCCTAATCAGGCTTGCTTAAAGAATAAATATTCATGAAACTATGTGCTTGTTAACTGATCTAATTTGCGTAAACCACTAAATTTGGTGTAAAAAATCAATTTTCCTCGGCTCTGTAACACTGGTTTTGGAACCATTTGGACAATGTCCTATTCCTTGACATTGACAATGTGATTGCTGTTCAAGAAAAGGAAATTTTTACATTTATTAACACAATTGACAGTTACTTAATAATTTTCTTAATCGATAGATTTATTTATGGTTCCCCAGTGATTTCAGATTTTCTATAAAGCATTGGGTCTGGGACGGGGTCAACTCAGCATTGTGAGGACAAAGGAGGAGCTACTTGAATGAAACACAAGTGACTCAGGTCTATAAAATTGAGATAAATGGCCAAAGGGTTTGTTGTGTTGACCACTTAAAACCCTCTATCTGACTAAGTTGACACTATCTTCGCCAGCAGGAGGTGGCCTCTCAATCGGTATAGCCCGATTGTGAGCTGATGCAATAGAGGTCATTTAAATAGATTTATCGTTATTCATAACTTGCCCACCAAATTGTTTCTTAGTTATCATTTTTTTTTACTAAATCCACCAAAATCAGTTGCCTACTTAAGTTTTGTCTATAGAATGTTCATTGTCTTCTATTTTATTATATCCCTTATTCAAAGCCGTGGAAAACTCATTTTTTTTTAGTGGGAACGGGGGTAAGGGCCCATTATAAATTAGCTGTAATAGTTGATATCAGTATAATTTTTATATGACCATAAATATGAGATTGTGGTTCAAATCCTGGTTGGGTGTATTGAGAGTGTTTTTTTCCATAAATGGGGTTCCTCTCTTCCTCCACGCAAATGTGGGTACACTTCCTCTAAATTCAACCTTCATCCCTAGCTCATTAGCATAATTTGTACATATACGTATAGCCTGAACAGGTAATAAGATGCGGTGCTAAAGAAATATGAGTGGGATGGGTGGGTAGAGGTAAAGGATTAGAGTGTGTGTATTCTTCAAGTACTTTCTTAAATTATTATTATTATTATTATTATTATTATTATTATTATTATTATTATTATTATTTATTATTATTATTATTATTATTATTATTATTAGCACCGCGTCTTACTACCCATTCGGGTTATACGCACTTACACTAATGTGTAATGGAGGGGTGATTGTGAGATGAAATGAAGGACCTACAGTTTAACGTGGAATCCGAACCACGGTGGAGGCCTGGCATTACTTTCTTAAAGTAAATAACAAAAATATTTGACTTCTTTTCTCAGACCTACTAATTCATTTCCTCCAATTTTTGTCTCTTAAAATGATTGTGACCCCTTTATAATCTACTTTTTTAAATATCACTTTCTTCCGTGTCTTACTACGACCACGTGATATACAATTAATTAAACTGTTTAGTCCGGAATGAGGATGATGGGATTTATAAGAAGTCTACCCACATTTGTGTATAGTGAGATTAGTAATCCATTAAAAAAAAATTAACACTTGGTACACTAGGCCGGAATTTGAACACTGTTTTCCCAATCATCGACAAACCAAACTTTATACCATTGTTATGTTTAAATCGCATGACCACCAATGCAGGTTTAATTATTATAAATCTATTATATGAACATGAATGACAGGTCGCAGAATATAATCAACAAGCTTGATGGGTTTTTTTTAATATAAGCAAAGCGGGTGTCTGTAGCTCCCCTTGACCAAACATGAATCTGTTACATTAAACCATGTCAACAAGATTACCTACCAGAGTAGGATATCCAAAAGGAACCTAAGCAGTGACTTACAGTTTTTACCATTTCAACATCTTTTCCATTTCAATTTGAATTTTGAATTTTCTTATAATTATTATGATCACTTAAAAAAATATATAAACCAAGCTAAAACCTCTACAAACATTCTAACCCCATCTGAACTAAAAACACAATACCTTATATAAGTTTTTATATGAATATGTGGCCAACTCTTACCCATAATTTCCAGGGGGCTTCTGGCTCCTAACCCTCACCTTTCTATTCCTATGCCAATGCCTATGCCCTCATTCCTTTTCAGTTCTGTTAGTTAATTTCACAAACACTGGAGTTTAGTATCACTTCCCAAATTTGGAAACACTGAGTTACCTCAGATTTTTTTACTCTTATTTGTTTAATTCATCTGTACATCACACAGAATCATTGATTGGATCAACACAGGTAGATGGTCCAGGTATTGAATTTGTGGCCTGACTTCATTTGTCGACACACTCTTTCTTGGCTCCACTAAAGATCAATTCTTCCTTTGAAATGTAGGCATAATTTTAGTGTAATAACAACGCATTTCCTTTTGAATGTGTAGGATTGAGTCATAGAGCTCATTATAGATTGGGGTATTTTGATTATAGGATGTTCACTTTCTTCATTGGCTTTTCTACTCATTTAAAATTTGATGTCAGAATTGTTTTCTTGGAGAAAATAAAATGTGGAAGTTTTGTCAAACTTGGGTCAAGTCACTGGGTAAGCACCTGAAATATATGTTGTTAGTCTTACATACCTCAAACACTTTGACTAAAAATTGTTAAAGCTTGCTGTCACCAATCTAAATAAACTTCTAGATATTTCCTATTGTCCTTGTAAATTTAATGGTTATCGAAAATTAAAACACCTCAAAGGTTGTGCTATCAAACCATCTACTCCTAGATGATGCATATCTGGTAATGTGTAGTTTCCCATTCATCTAAAGGCAGAAGCGGATTTACACTATAGGCCCTCTAGGCATAGGCATATGGGCATCGGATTTAGGAGGCGGCACATTTTAGATGACATTATTTTTACTATACTATTTTGATTTTAATAAAAATAACATTTTAAAATTATTCACTCACATTATCTAAATATAGTTCAAGTTAAAGTCAGAACAATTTATTTTTAAATAACTATACATTGCAATCGCTTTGTAACTCACGTCAGTCTCCCCTTCTTCATTACGTTAACTATAGCTACTCTAGGGCATGTACATGCCTGATTATCTTTCATAGAAATCTTTTCCTGAATACTAACTTCCACCCCCGCCCCCACCCCCTCAACACCTTTTTCCTCCGAAACTTTCTAAAGCCCTTGACAGTAAAATGATGGGGGGGGG
>CABFVZ010001638.1:92534-122648 GCA_902151445.1 Timema monikensis | reverse complement strand
GGTTGAAAAGTTTAAGGAAATCGGCTGTAAAATGTGTTTGTTGCATTTATTTAGGTCGCTGCGTTGCAATTATCTTTGTGAGCGCTGTATTACTAGTAACTGGGGTGGGTCAGGTATAAAAATAGACACCACCTCATCAATGCCAGCCAATAGCACTTGACTCTGTCCACCCCCTCCCTCAAGCAAGACAATGTTTCCCCGCGCGCGACCGCCGCTACATCACGCGCCAGGCTTGCTTTTGCCATTGTTATTTCGATTCTCGATTTGGTTACTATTTTGGTTTGATTTAGTGAACAATTTTTGACGACCCATGCTATTGTTTAACATTGTTATTTTGATTTGGTTACGGTTTTCGGTTGGATTTTGTGAACGATTTTTGATGACCCACGCTATTTGTCTAAAAAATGCAAATTTTTCATATGAAGGTCAGGGGTGAACAAAATCTGTTAAAATTCCAATAATGACCCCTTCGAAATAACGACCCTTTTCCAGGGAACCGTGAAAGGTCGTAGAATCGAGATTTGACTGTATATGTATATATTAATATTTCAAACACTAAAGGTAAAATATTGCGACCGTAAAAAAAAAATCCAACCTGAAATGTTGGTGGATGTTGACGTCTCATGACCCCCTAACCCAAAAAAGTGTTTTTTACATTGCCGTCTGTCTTTCTTTCTTTTTAACCCTAAAATAAAGAGTATATTAATAAAAAGTGAAAATAGAAAAAATCTATTTTCTCAAAATCGGTTCTAATTATTTTGATTAAAATTTGTATCTCGACGTTGATTAAGATTGCAAATAAAATGGCTATTTTCATTCTCGCATGAAAACTACTTTTAGGGTACTTTACTGAAGCGGAAATTCCCGTATCTTCGCAACTATTTGAAATACTAAATAACATTTCATTGCAAAATTCTAGTACTATTAAAAATTAAAAATAAATATTTTAAATATATTTTTATAAAACTAACCGTTTCTCAGATATTCGCAAGTATATTAATAACATTTTGTGAGCTTTAATTGTAAAGAGATACTACTCAACTTTTAACGCAATAATTCTCCAATGCCATAGAGTAATTAAATATAAGTAAATCTTTCAAAGAGTTTATGTTATTTTTCCTTAAACCTCCTAGGAGAAATGTTTGTGCATCTCCATTTTAGACTCGATAGTCAAGTATAGTGCAAGTTATGCTTGGTTTTGCTAGTGTATATTATTTCGTTTCACATATATTACGATTTTCAAGTAAATATCTCAATTTTTAAAGAATAGAGTGAGTTCTGTATGATTTATTTAACCTGGTAATTAGAGCCTAATGCTACATTCTCCCTAAAAGTGTTGGCTAAGAACCACAAGGGAGAGGAGTGAGAGTAGGCCTACTAGGAAATTTGAGGGTGTTGGTTAAATAGGCGATCTTGAGGAGAAGATAGTGTCCAACTAGAAAGTGTGAACACAGAAGCATGTATGGGAAAGAATGAGGGGTGATCGACTATGCCAATGTGTATTTACAAGGGTTTCCTCTACCATCTGTTACTGTGTATACAACCAGATGCCGCCTGATATATTTTGTGACTAGTCCTGCAATCTGTTGGTGGAAAATGGCGCTTACTCCTTCACAAAAAGCAACACTGCTCGCTCTAAAATATTATTCTGAATAGATGTGTTAGACTCCCCTGCCTTCTTGTGTGAAGTAGAAGAACTTTGCGAGCCAGAACTATTTAGGGAACAAGAGTATTTGTGTTGCTTGACTCGGGAATATTTTATATGTGTGTTAAGACGGGAGAATAAGATTAGCTTCTAGCTCTATAAGATACTTTATTATTAACCTAGGCTTGCATTTGTAAGCGTAAGTTTCAAGTAAATAATATTTTGAACGTTATTGTGTTAATTTAGGTCTACCGTTTTTAATTCCATAGCTTTAAATTCTTAGTTTGTATTTTCATTAAATTAATCAATTCCGCGTCTACGTTAAATACAATCTTCAAAGATAACACTAACAATTTTTTGAAAATTAAAATATAGCAATAGTATATTTGATTAGGCCTAGACCAATAAGCACTTTTGCAGACATTGCCGCTGCCGATATGGCTGATAACCGATGCCGATTTAGTTGTTTTTTCTCAATATTCCAAAAGTGTACAGTAACAATACTCAAAAACAATGATTATCTGATTTTGCCATTTTTATACTTTTCATGATAAACACCAAAACAGAAAAAATGCCACGCAAGGCATTTCTAGTTATTATTTATTGAAGTAAAAATAAAAATATTCCCAGCCAGTGAAAATATTTCTGTGCTGTTTGTTATATTATTAATTCTCAATTAATTGATCAATATATTAATTTTCATCTAATTGAAAAAATAGCTAAACAACTATTTACAAGCGGTAAATTGGTACTTCGACATTACGCTTGAACGTGCTCAAAGAACTAATCTCGGGGAGCATAAAAAGAACGATCGATCGAGCGGTTTGGGAGTGCTCAGTAATCGGCGTGCAGCTGATGTCATGCACCATGAAGAAAATATTATTATTATTATTTATTATTATTATTATTATTATTATTATTATTATTATTAGCACCGCGTCTTACTACCCGTTCGGGTTATTCGCACTTACGCTAATGTGTAGTGGTAGGGTAGTTGTGAGATGAAATATAGGACCTACAGTTTAACATGGGATCCTAACCACGGTGGAAGCCTTACATGCCACACATTCACAAGGTGTGATTAATATACGTATTGTCAGAGGTGAAGGAAGTGTTTGGCAATCAGATAAATCTGTGCCGGGACCGAGACTTAAACACCTCACTCCCAGCACAGAAGTCCGACACCTCACCCCTAGGCCACCAGGTCACCACCAAGAAAATAAAAACACACGATTACTGAACGCGGTTATGTGCAGCCAGCCTCTAGAGTACGCAAGAGCACAATAATGATACGTTATCTTAGACTTATTAGTTGTTTTTGCTTTGTGAATAAGTTACGGTTATATAAATAATATGTAGTTTAGTTAATTGAGCCAACGAAAAAAGTAGCGGGTATATAAAATATAAATAACTCAAATTCAAAATTAAAATTATTTAAATATAAAGCAAAATTATGTGCGCATGCGCGGGCCTCGCGTCGTACTGAAAGATGTGGGTAATATTCCATATTATCTCAATATACAACTTGTATTCAATTATAAATACGTTACGTATATCCATAATATGATATATAATTAATTTTTTTATAAATCCACAACAGATAAAATCATACTGGCCCACCTAATATTGTTTTTGGTAGTGTTTAACTTTGTTACATGAGAAAATCTTTATTTCTAATATATTTATCAAGTATTTTATAATTTTAAATAAGCCTTAAAAGTAAATAAAATTGAATGATTTATTTTGTTTACAATGTTGGTTTTGCTCTCTATTATAAAATAAAATATCTAACGCAGAATTAAAGAATAATTAGTGTTTACATGCAAGAGACTGTGTTTAAATATTTTTGGTTGAACAGTGAATTATATTTTCATGACTTGATAATTTAAAATATATCTATATATTTTGAATTATCGGCGTAAAATATCGGCATGATAAAAAAATCAATTATTCTTGGCCGATTGTGCAAAGAACGGCCAATAAATCGGATCGGTTATCTGTATCGGCCCAGCCCTATATTTGAGACTTTAAATATAACATACAGTTCTATTTTAACCGCCTTATTTGCGACCTGGTCGCCATGAAAAAGTCGCCTATCAATGTACAAAATTTGTGTGGACATACTTATGTGACCTTGTCGCTGTATTTCTTCATGATCTTTTCATTAATAGCTTCGGTGTATTATTTCGGCCTTGCACTGATAATTTTGTGATAGTTATATTTTAAGAATAAATAATATTATACCGTTCTTCTATGCATCCTTTTATTAATAAGAAACTTTTTTGTGGCCAATTTTATACATTATTTAAAATGCTGAGGATTTATCCAGATATTTTTACTCCCGGGTTTCAAGTTCTTTTTTTGACGAGATATGTACTTTTGTAAGAAAATATTTTACAAAGATTGATTAAAAATTTCTAGAGAAATTTCACCAGACCCATCAGTAGGCAGATGGTCTAAGTGTCAAGCTCATTTTTACGTAAATACGGGAACGTTTTCTCTAAAAGTATTATATTAATCCCTACCCCGTTAACGTAATTAATTAATAATTAATTGATGCCTAATGGTAAAAAAATTGCCAGAAGAAAGAATTGTTGTTACATTTGGGTGAGCATTTATATAAACACTTAAACTAAAACAAACATGTTCTAATTATTCTAACACATTGAATACAATTTAGCTTTAGTGAATATCAAGCGTAAACATTTGCAAGAAAGAAAAGAGTCTTGGTTTAAAAATATTTACAATTTCTCAAGTGGTACTTCCCATTGAATCATCATATCAGTTGGACTTTGCTGAATTGAATTTGGAATACATGTCACTTTTTCATCCTTAACACACACAAATTTGAGACAAAGTCACCTACATCGAAATGTCGTGACAACTATCACACCGATGATTTGCAAGATGTGGCAAACATAGTCGCCTAGTATGGCTAGATGTGTATGAAATACTGGTGAACGTATTGGCAGGTGCGACCCAAAGTCGTTCACTTTAGTGACAAAGTCCCTGTCACCAAGCATTTGCCGCTTAGTATGACCACCTGCATTTAAAACATGGCTTTGCGTGCTGGTGCTGGTCGTAGAGTTATTGTAGTGGCGACCAGGTCGCAAGTATTGCCGTGGCCTTAATTACCATAAATATGATCACTACTTTCGAAAATATTTAAGTGCCCTATAATGTAGACATATATACATGTTATCATCAGATTCAATTGTAGAATGGGTGAGAGAAGACCCCTGAAAATGGAGGTGAAATAAAAATAACAACACCCTTATTCTTATTTCAAATACTAACCTGCAGAAGTTGATGCCCTTCAGAAGGTAATTAGTTGTAACTGTACCTAAAGATGTAAACCTGTGTGTGCTAATAGTTAGGGCTAAACCATGAATCTGCCGTGATGAAAATTCAATTCAAATCTCATAATGGATTCTGTTGCCAGTGTTATATGTGAAAATGTATTTAAATTTGCATAATGGATTCCGTTGCGAGTGTTAGTGTGTGAAAAATATGTAAATATCTATAAATATAGGGTTTATCTTCTCTATTATCGGCGTCAGTAATAAAACATTCACCAAGGTCTCACCTCAAAAATAATTAAATCTTTTTATATAAAGTTTCACGCATATAATAATTCATCCATACTTTTTTTTATCTGACATAACCTATCATTCAGGAGAATTACTGGAAACGTATTTTGGACACCATATTTTAACATGGCAGCTGAAGCTTTAGTTTGATAGTTCAAGACGTCTCATCGTGTTGATAAGGAGGCGAAACAAACTTGGTTGCTGAAAACCAACTTATTATTAACTATTTCTGGTAAAAACTATTTAATGCCTCACCTGCTCTAGCAGTAGCTGTAGCTATTTATGATTTGAAACTTAGCCTATCATTTCCTATGTAAATTATTATTATTATTATTATTATTATTATTATTAGCACCGCGTCTTACTACCCGTTCGGGTTATACACACTTACGCTAATGTGTAATGGTAGGGTGATTGTGAGATGAAATGGAGGACTTACAGTTTAACGTGGAATCTGAACCATGGTGGAGGCCTGGCATGCCACACATTCACAAGTTGTGATAAATACACGTCTTGTCAGAGGTGAAGGAAGGGTTTGGTAATCAGATAAATCTGTGCCGGGACCGAGGATTGAACCCCGGACCCCAGCACAGAAGTCCGACATCTTACCTCTAGACCACCAGGTCACCTCCTATGTAAAGTCTACATGAGAAAGTGGTACTATTTTTTAAAACAGAGCTTCTGGAGAAAATTCTATGTATATTTTTAATAATTCTTTGAGTGGTTTTAATGACGTCACATCCACCCAAGGCTTTTTTTGTGGTAGCATTAGCACGTTGCCAAATACCGCGATTTATTTTGAGATTAAATTGGCTTACAAAGCATTTTTGTGTGTGTACTGCGTCTTAGTTGTCAGGGATATCACATATTTACATGAAGGGAGTAATGATTAGGAAGGTAGAATATAAAGGAAATGTACCTGCATTCGTGTGAAGAGAGTAGAATATCCTTTGGAAAAAGCATATTCAGTATACCCGAAAGTAACTTGAACCCTGAATTCACCAACACCGAAAAACCAGACCAGACGAGATCCACGCCATTGCCCATATGTCCACCATTGAAAATCAGACAAAGCTATATACCAACGAAATGTATTTTGTATCCAAACAATAAATTCAAATCTGGTGGGAAAACACCTTCTACGAGTCTCTACAACACTATAATCCCATGTGTCCTCTTTCAACACTTGTCTAGGTCACCTTGAAGAAATATCTGAATCTGAATGTTTTAATCAACATTTTCGTAGCCAATCTCACCTAGGAATCTAGTTTTATTCAATAAGCGAAAAGAAACTAGATTTTTTCATATAATTGGAAAGCTTCACTTCGTCGCATGTGAAACCAAAAAGTCTTATTCAATTAGTTATTTGTTCAATTAGTTATTCATTTCACTTAAAATACTACTCTACTGTATAAAGACATAAGTAAAAATTATTCTAAATTGTTAAACAATAACTGGAAGTATAGTTTTAATATATTAAGTCCTTAAAATTATCCGGCACCTGTTATTTGTGTAGATTATAAAGTTAACTGTCAGAATTAATCACCAAACAAATATGTTAACGTTTGGCTTAAGAAATTGTTTATAAAAAAAACTAGAAACAACAAACAGGACGTTTTCAAATTTAATGCCATCGTATGTCTTGATAGATTATGTATTCTGTGTAGTGTGTACCCTTTGACTTATGGGTCATTCAAAAACCAGGTAACGTTTTTTTTAGCGTTTTTGCCCCGCCCCACTGCCCTTCTTCCATACCCCCCTCCTATGTAACATCAAGAAGACATTTAGCCTTAGCCCCCTTCCCCCTACAACCTGTGTTACCTAATTTTTCACATCAAGAGTGAATGTAATTACAATAGAATCTCGTTAATCCGAACTTATTGGGACCGAAGCCTGCTCGGATTAGCTAAAATTCGGATTAAGCGAGAGAATAGAGAGGTCTGCGAAAGGAGTTTCCGTTCACAGATCTTCAATTACTTTCAGTTGAATTAATTTTATATTAATTTACAGGTAAACACTTTTAGCATTTATTTAATATCACAATTCTCTTTTGATTTTTAGCTTGTTGTCAATAGAATATTTTTCATTTGACTTTGTTGTTGTTTTTTCTCGGCATTTTCCGAAAGTTTTGTTTGAATTTTCCAGAATTTAGTACTACCGGGGTTTGGTCTAACGGGGTTATACTCTATTTCATTTGGAAATTATTGTGACACTAAAAGAGCCACTCAAATTTAATACTGGGCCTACTCAGGATTCATTTTAAATCCTTAATATAAATGATTTCAAAGAATTTCATAACAATTTATTATTTTTATTCATGAAAAATAATATTATATTTTTCAACATTAGAATAATTTAAATATAAAATCCATGTTACGTAAGTAACACTTTGATATATTCACCCTCCCCCCAAATAACACCATATATACATTAGAATTAACCCCCTCCCTCTTAACAGTGTTACGTGGTTTATGTATAACCCCTTACTCATTAGAATAGGGGTGTGCGAGATTCCCTAATTTCGGAATTCCCGCGGGAAAAAATATTTCTCGTTCCCGACTCGATTGTCGGAAAACATTCTGTAATCCCAAAAATTTCGGGAAAAATTCGAATATTGCTTTTTTTTAAATATTTAATTTACTTTTAAACTTGCTTTTTATGATTTCTTTATTATTTTAATATAAATATGTATGTCAACCTATTCTAGATTTAAATTGAGATTTAATACGAGTTTCATTAATGTGTATAATTTAAGTAGCCTATGTAATAGCAAAACTATTAAAAATTACTTAAATTTCATCTATTAAGGCCTATGCATTCATTTAACAAATTAAATATTGTCAGTGTTTTAAGGTACATAATATTTACAAATTTAGAAATAATTAGTTTTACATTTTTAATTCTCATTCTCGTCTCGAAGTAAGTGATTCTAAAATTCCCGATCTCGTCTCGAACCAAAAATGTCGGTCTCGCACATCCCTATATTAGAATTTTTGATTAAAAAGTAATAAAGCAATTGTTTAGAATCGACTAGCTAGCTTTATTTTAGTTTAAATTAGTTTAGGAAGCCTAAATCAAACCGGATCACCGGGCTATCCTGTTTAAGTATTTCAAAAATCCCAATTTCCCCTTTGTTCATCACATCTCCAGCATAGTTTTTTTTTTTTTTAATTCTTCCTATGATGGTTTTGTTTGTTGTTTCTTGTCTATTACAAACATTTCCTGCACATACAAATACCAAAGGAAATGTAACTCTAGCACGTTCTTAAAATACTAAAAATAATAAATATCTTGGCTTTATTTCTTGAGGATGTTATTTTTATAAACAACACTATTTATTAATAATTTATTTTAGAAGCCAACGAAAATAATATTTGTATTTTAATCTCGCTCATAAATGTCATCCACACAGTAAAAATAAACGTTTTTTGTCTTAGCTTTCAAAGCTGGCGCGACATGACTAGTAACTAAAATCCTATGGCTCTCCAAACTACCGTAAGATTTCATTTAAAGCATGCCAAGTAAAATGACACTATGTAACGCGGTTTTCACACTTTTTGATTTTAACACTTTTAAATAGAGGGTTAACTGACCACTAGCTTTTATTAACAAATTTGAATAGGTCCTATGTTTGGTTTAGTTAAATTAATCTACAGCGAATGACATACTTTAGAATAGGGTATATAACAATTTAAAATATATTTCAAAAAATAAAAATGTATGTTACCACCAAATCAATCGAGACTAGTCGAAGCCATAATTTGTACCATATGCTAATACTAAAAATTCTTTAAGAACAAGTAGGGTTTACTACATGTTCCAGTGGCCGAGTGGTCTAAAGTTTAATTCACATGTTCACCGAAAATAGAAAGCAGAAACTGCTTGAGTGAGGCATAATTCACACACCAAAATAAATGTTTGTTGACCCATGATGCATTGTAATGCAAACTTCAATCAAATGATTATAAATATAATTTTTGTATATTAGATAAACATATATTATATATCAATCTCACAAAAGCCAACAAATTTGTTTGCTTGCTTATAGCTCTTCAGCGTATGCACTTTCAAATGCGCTTGCCCACTGATCTGAAATGATTAATTTTGAGCTTACCGAACATATCGGGCAAAGTGGACGAAGTACTGTGGATTCCCACATTCGCCGAAAAACAAACGTAGAACACAAACGGGGTCACGTGACGAGCTCTAAGCCAATCACAAGCTTTCCACCTCATCGACGCGAGCTGTTCTGCTAAAGTTTAAAGCGTGATTTACACGTTCGCCGAAAATATAAAGCAGAATCTGTTTGAGTGGCGCAGCAACTCACGCATTGTATTTTGACCAATGACGCATTGCAACGCTAACTTAAAACAGCTGATTATCTATCATATTTTATTTTCAAGCGAATACACATATATCTTAGATAATTCTCCCTATGGATGTTTTCAAATTATAAAGCTGTGTCGTGGCACAATCCAATACATCGATACACAGGCTTTACATTAACGGGTTATTTCAAAACTTCACACAAAAACCAACAATGCTGTCTGCTTGCTTCTTGTTGTAGAGCGCATGCGTTGTCAAATGCGCATGCGCACTGATTTGAGGTGGCTGGCTTTTAGATTTGATTGTAACTACTGTGCCGAACATCTCAGGCAGAGCGCACAAAGTAGAGACAAGTTGAACTTCAGCAGAACAGCTCGCGCCGATTAGGTGGAAATCTTGGGATTGGCGTCACGTGACTACGATTCTGTTCTGCGCTAATTTTTTGGTTAACGTGTGAATACACACTAACTTATCTCTACTTAGCTTCGTGCGTTCTGCCTGAGATTTTAGGCACAGGAGAGCCAATCAAATCTCAAACTCAACCATATAAAGTCATTGCACATGCGCTATAGAGCTAGAAGCACGCAGACAGCTTCATTGGCCGTTGTGAGGGGATTTGAAATAACCCGTTAATGTATAGCGTGTTTATCAATGTATTGGATTGTGCTACGATACAGTGTTATAATTTTAGAACATCCATCATGAAAATGATCTGAAATATATGTTTATCTGCTATAAAATAAAATATGTTGATAATCAGCTGTTTTAAGTTAGCGTTCCAATGCATCATTGGTCAACATACAGTGTATGGATTTCTGAGCCACTCAGGCAGATTCTTCTTTCTATTTTCGGCGAACGTGTGAATCAAGCTTTAGGCGTCATTCTAGAGCTGATAACGTGGAAGATCGGGGTTTGAATCTCGGTCGGTTCTACTGTGGTGATTTTTCCTAAATGGTTATCCACTCTCTTTCCAAGCAAATGTGGGTAGATTAACTCTAAAATGCTTCCTTCCATAGCCCTACAGCATTAGAGTTATTATCACAATGCGTATAACCTGAACATATAGTGAGACGCAGCGCTAAAAGAAATGGTTGTGTCCATTACGAGAAAAAGGCAAAGTGTTAGCTTTTCCAAGCAAGTTATTAGTAAGAATGTATTTTTATGTGTTAATTTGTAACCTTTAAAATAATAAGCCTGAAATGTTATTTTTACATCCATTCAAGAGCCTGGCGCCTTAAACTAAGGGCTGTGGCACAGTAGAAGGTTTTCTTCGCGGGGGAAGATGGTGTTCATGGTTGCCCACAGGTTGTTTTTTTCTGCCCGACCAAGTAAAATAAAAACTTAATTTAATTTCTTTTATTCTTATCGGACCTTATGATGATCATAATCATGACAAAATGATTAAGGGTTTCACTTTTAAGTCTACTAATTAATCTAATTTTTTTATAGAGTTGGTCCTCCTCCTCTTCTTTTTTTAAATTAATAGCGTGTCTCCCTACCCTCACAGTTTGTACTCATACTTATTTTATATTAACCACGCTAATGTGTAAAGTATGAAAAAGGTTCAATTTTAATGGAGTGTCTACGCATTTCCGTGAAGGGAAAGTGTAAAGCCATTTTAGAAAAAAGAACCCTCAGTACACCCGACTGGGACTCAAATACCGATATTCCCGCTATGGCCAGTCTACTATATTGCGAGAGTGATACCTTAGAGCTTAGACCAATCGACTGCTAAAGCGAGTTGGCTTTAATTAACAACAGTTCTATATAATATTTTGTCATCGGTGATCTTGGGATGAAGTGGTCGCCTCAGGACTCAATGTTAGTAGTTTAAAATCCCCCAGCAAAATTGGTAGGCACTTTTGTTCTCGTTCATAAAAATTCTCGTGTGCGGATATAATCAATCGGTTCAGAAAGTGCACGTTAAATACCTCAAATAAATAAATACATAATAGTGATTACAGGGGCAACGTTTTATACCTAAGATAAATGCATCACAGTAATAACTTTCTACGCATATGTGCATTCATCTTGTTTGCAGTAGATTGATCACCAAATTCTTTCCTCAGTTCTTTCCCTTTCAATTGTGTTGTTATCTTAGTGAACAAATGGTAACTTGATTTCAGAAGTGTGCTACAGCAAATAATATGTCCAATCGAAATCCTCGTGGCTCCAAATTTTTGCAGATAGCCTTTGCTATATGTGTGGCAAGTTTATGACAATATGTCAACGAATAGCTATTTCAAGAAAGGTAAAAAGCTCAAATCGCTCGAATTTCAATTATGTTCTCGAGATGGACTTGCT
This sequence comes from Timema monikensis, assembly GCA_902151445.1. Taxonomy (NCBI): domain Eukaryota; kingdom Metazoa; phylum Arthropoda; class Insecta; order Phasmatodea; family Timematidae; genus Timema; species Timema monikensis. The sequence goes on along the minus strand of CABFVZ010001638.1, from coordinate 110,783 downwards.
CCACACATGTGTTGCAAATTGAGTGAATCATACTTATGAATGTGGCTGAGAGGTAGACGATAAGATATGTCTTTGGCAGTACTAATGATATGGCGAGAACAAACATCATCACAATTCCTCTTAGTTATGCATGACAAACGTAAACACGACACCCCGAATTACCATCTGATCTGAAGCCTGTCTCATGGAGAAGATCTGCCAGTTCCACTTCCACCAGCTGTTCGGAAAGAAGAGGAGGAAGCACAATATAGCAGTGATGTGATGACAATAAATGCGCTTAAACAAGGGCAGCAGACTTTGTTCCTTAAAACAAAGATGTACCCCTCTTAATTGAGCAAGTGGAATTTGGAATTGATTGACCTGTTTCGAGATTCAAACTTGTCCAAGCATAATGGGGAACTTCTTGGTTCAAGGCTACGATGAGGTTTTTTTTAAGCAAAACTATCAAAAGTAACCGTCTTCAGAAACCGAAATGAGCTCTTTTATACTTATTTGAATATGGAGATTTCTGTAAGTGTTTGTGTGTATATTGATGGTGCCACGAAAACTTTATAGACTTTCAACACAATACTGAAGAATGAAGTTTATTTATAGATTATTTTACTACACATGCTTTCGGAATTAAAGACACCTATAAAAGGATGTCATTGAGACTGAATGTTACAAGGTACAAAGAATATTTTTTTGTAAATATGTTGCGATTTAAACGTTATTACTTTAATTCGCTGACTACAAGGTGGTTTTACTAAATATTTCTGCTTTCTCTGTCATTGGTATGGTCGTGCTATAGAAAAACCCTACATTGTCAAAGAATGGCTTTAAAGGGAATAATTTATGCCCAGTAAAGACGTTAAATATGCTCCATAGGTAGATGCTACTAATGTTTTACTTCCACTGCATATAAAACTAGGCCTGATAAAAAAAATTCGTCAAAAGACTTTACGAAGGAAGCAAAGGCTTTTTTTTACTTGTGAAATCAGTTCGCAAAACTCAAGGAGAGAATATTTGTTGGGCCAAAATACGAAAACTTTTTCGTGATCCTAACTTTGATGTAACACTAAACAAGGATACATTTGTTGCATGGCAATCCTTTAAAGAGGTGTTATCGAGGGTTTTCTTGAAAATAAAAAAGTGCACAACTATATAGTATTACTGTCAAATTTGTTGCAAATCCTTAAAAGATTAGGATAGTGAAGGTGTCCTGCTCTGTTGGGGGATTATTGTTGGGTCTTTCTCAGAGACAATATAAAATTGGCATTTTCTGCAATGAAATCTACCAGATTTCAGTCATTGTAAAGAAATGTGGTTGTTTTATTTGTATCAAAAGCTTACTTTTAAATATTTTTGATATACTAAATTCTCCATTATAATATTTTTTTATATATATTTCAGACCTAGCCTTAAATACATAATATTTTGATTTGCTATAGCTTCTGAAACAGCCTGCAGCGAAATATTTAGTCGTGCTGGAAATGTTTGCTTATAATTTTTAAATTATACGATGGCCAATAGTCTTTAGAATCACCCACTTTCATTACTTCAACAAGAAAAAAAAGTTAAAATTGCCTAGGGTAACTAATCATTATCAGAGGGTATTGTTGAAAAAAATATTAATTTAGTTTGTTTATAACTTATCCACAAACCGAAAATTCTCACCTATATTACAACATTTAATTGGCAATCTTTAACATATTTTTATTAGTATTCATTTAATTTAACACATTTTGTGGTATGTTATAAACTTATAATATATTCAAAGTATTTTTTTTTATTAGTGAGCAACTGTTCTCTCTCTTTAACAACATGACTTGCAATTGACTATAATAAATAATCTGTCTAGCTTAATGTTAGTTTGTGTAATTTCAAAGAAATGTTCATATAAATTTAGTGTTTGAGTGTGCTGTATTAAATCAAAATGAATACCACTAACTTCTCCCGGGCCACGCCGGGTACTTAAAACCAACATCTTTAAAAATGATTATTTATTTTATACTAAGCTATTTAAACATACTTATTGACACCTTGTTATGTTGATCTTGCTATACTATTTTAAAACTACATTAGTGCTAGCAAAATCTTCTCCACTCCCCCGTGGGCTTGTGTTTATCAACATTTTAGAGAGGTGACGAAAAGTTGGGTCGCCCCGCCTCTAGATACTGCTTTATTTATGTTCCAGGGGATGTTTTAATGCGTGGTATAGGTGAAACTAACAGGGGAAGGGGTACAAACAGAAAAGAAAGGGAGTTGAAGACTAGAACTACAGTTTTAGTAAACGTGGTTCGCGAGAGTGGGATTTTGTCGATCGCCATCTTTGGAGACGGTTGTAAATTGGAATATTTCATCACAAACAAGAAATATATATGTTTAATCTAAAGGTTTGAAAAGTTAGTGAAAATTGAAACAATTGTTTAAATAGCGAGCAGTTTAGTTATTGTCTAGCTTCAGCAATCGCCTTCTGTGATTAACAGTAAGTGTTTTTTTTTCTTATATATAATTGTTTGCTCACACATTCTCCTATTTTTGTAAACGACGACTAATTCAACAGGCAGTAGAGATTATTCTTAGATCTCGTTTACTTTTTATTTGAATCTAAACTTACATTGGTACTGATCTATCCAACGCTTAACTTTTAACTTATGTATGAAAATACGTGGGGCACTTTGAGTGGGCATGATATGTTTAATACTACCGGTACTTTAAAATTTAGAAATCTGCATTTCTTGGACTATTTTAAACATTTTATTTTTCTGTTTCTTCTAAGTTCACTCAAGGGAAAGAAGCTAAGATGGACTAACTATTTTATGCATGCTTATTGTCCTTGGGTGACAAAATACTGTAATTAAATACAGTAATATAATTATGTTCCATGGTTAGGTTTTAGAAGTATTGAAACTAAACTTTAAATTCTTGAGTCGTGTTGAAGAAATTACTTCCGACGTTTTGGCTGTAGTTACAACACGCTGGAACATAGACTAGTAATAACTATTGTGACATTACAACAAACTATAATATGCACTTATAGTGGCAAATAACAACACGCTGGCACATACATTAATGAGGGGTAGTTGCAACACACTGGAACATGGTGGTGATTACAACACGCTGGAACATACACTAATTAAGGGTTAATAACAACACGCTGGAACATACACTAATGAAGGGTTAATTACAGCGCACTGGAACATACACTAATGATGGGCTAGTTACAACACGCTAGAATGGTGATTACATCACGCTTGAACACTAACACTGGAACATACACTACACATTTTTTTCATAAAGTTCTGGCATCTTGACCCTTTTTCTAATTAATCACTTTCGTATTATAATCGAGTCTTGGCTAGATTGGAAACGAGCTAGTTATACGCCGCATACAATTATATAAGGTCCAGTAAAATGGAGTTAAAATACCTACAAAAAACAAGTTATCTCAAAAACATGGGTTGATTTCGTAGTATATTGCATACAATTATCTATACAACACAAGTATAACTAGGACATTCTATAGGAGGACGGATCAAGTTAATACAATTTTTTATTGTCCTTAGACCCTTCGGAGAGAGAAGAATTGTGGTCGTCAAAAAATTGAGCTGGATATTTTGATAAATGTCCACGTTACTTAGCTGAATTAAGCCAAAACTGTTTCAAACGGCTACCTTTTTTTATGTGAACATAGTATCAAATAGATCATTGTTCCAAAATTTTCGTGAATTTAAATGTCCACGACGAAGGAAAAAAAACCTTAAAAAGAGTGCTTGTAGATTTGGGTAAAAAGGTAGAAATCGGGTCTTACAAATTGTTTATAATAGGAGCGGAATTGTATCCCCTCGGAATGGTATCCATTCCGATAGTTTTGTAATAAACTGCTTTTGTGAAAATCCTGAATTGTATCAACTGGAATTAACCTAACCTAACCTAACGGAATGGATACCATTCCGAGGGGATATAATTCCAGTGGTATACAATTCAGGATTTTCACAAAAGCAGTTTATTACAAAACTATCGGAATGGATACCATTCCGAATGGATACAATTCAGTCCCCTCTTATAATACAGGTGAGGTGGCCCGCAAACAAATTTAATAGCTGACCGCTATTTTAGAGTGTAGGCTAGAAATTCTCATTGGGGTGTCGAGGTACCCTACGGTACAGCGATGATCCCCTAGGAGTGCCGCGAAAAATGGGAAGTTAATGATTGAGCTTATAAGTTATTATTATTACTATTGTTATTATTATCATCACCGCGTCTTACTACCAGTTCGGGTTGTACGCACTTACGCTAATGTGTAATGCGCGAGAAGAAATGGAGGACCTACAGTTTAACGTGGAATCCGAACCACGGTGGAGGCCTGGCATTCCCCACATTCAGAGCCTATAAGTATTGCTGTAGAAAAATATTCTTGATTTAGTTAATATTAATTTTGTGTTTCTTTGATACATTTTTAATCATAAAAGAATATTTTTATTTTCAGTATGTCATCTACTTAGTATTTCCTAAACTCAAAACATAAGCATGTTTCATTCCAAGAGTGGCGTGAAATATAGAGTACGTATCAAAGGGCGCCACTCTGATATGTAGATAGAGAAACAATGCTCTTTACTCTAAAAAGAGTGTGTGTGTGAAATCATAGTATTGAGAAAAAATAAATTAGTTTGGGATGATACACAAAACTACCATGCAGACGGGACACCATCACCCATGTCCCTAGTCTCATCAACGTAAACATAGAATTATGAAAATCCCCTTCCCCGTTCTCTCCATAGAACAGAGAGGATTAAAAGTAAATTCAAGTGTACCAACAAACTTAATAGCTCTAAGTTATATACATTTATAGGCCCTATATATAAAACTTTAACTCTTTGAACCAGAAGATGACTTACACCATGACTCTTATAACATGTACAACACCCAGTTCCCAAGCCGGCCCTGTCTAACTATGCAGGGAAATAGCCCAATTTAACCATGAAAGCTATTTCAGATATGGTGGGAAACGAACTCAGAGCTTGTAGTCCATTAGGCAGACGTGCTACCATGAACTTAAATAGTATAGCTATAAGCCTACATTTATTTATTTTAATTTGGTTTTAGAGCTCACTTTATTTTCAAAAACTATATTTACCTTAACAATAATGTATTCTAAATCATTTAAACATAGTTAGAAATTACACCTAAACATGGGAATAGAACCCGTGTCAAGGTGTCATTTACGAATATATTCAAATGTATACCTGTGAACGACCCAAATCTGTCCCAAAAAACTAATAATATGCATTAAAATATTGATTGTAGCTTGTAGTTTTTTTAAACTACCATTGGCTACAAGTTAGATAAAACGATTTTTGACTTATTGATACTAAATTATTTTTAAATTAAAAACAAAAGAAGATAAAAAAAATCAAGTATTTTTACCATGGTTAGAGGACAAGAATAGTATAAAAAACTATAACCAAAATAATAAAACTTGGATATATTTATTATTTTCATCAAACGAGCCACGGACAGTGTCTGAGCAAAGTGATACGCAAGTAAGATTCAAAGCCGTGTTCCCACGACCTGTTGTATGGCGAGTTGCAAACGGCTCGTGGTTCGTAGATTCGCGAGCCATTGTTTCATAGATTTACGAGCCTAACCATTCCCACGTCACGTGGTTTGCTCTACTCGTGTCTGTGGATGTGGCACGATCCTGGCGTGGCATCAGACGAACCACAGGCCTTTGATGTTTCAAACATTTACCCGACAATTCACGGGAACTCCTCGTACCAAGCCAACGTGCGTATATCGGTCCCACGACCTGTGATAATGAAATCTACGAGCCGAATCCGTCTAAACACGCACGAACTAGGAACTATAGTGAAAGTGTTTATTTAACAACAAATGCACACCAAAATACTCTGAATCTCATAAATATATATCTAAAACTCATATTTAAAAAATTGAACTTTCTATACAATGTCGTGTCGTGTTGTTTTTACTAATATATTTTTGACTCGCTACCCCCCTCCCCCCTTTAAACGACTCACCTTTAACATGTTTGTCTCTAAGGGACCATTATAATCTTAATGGGCATCCTGCGTAAGCTCTTCGTGAAGTAGGAATATGTTAAACGTGGGTTAGGTCGCTACCTGAACCTAGCATTGTGGAAGCTGGCCCATTGACTCGAGATGGATATTTATGTTGAAGGACTCGAGTTATACGAAGAGCAGCCATTTTAACCTGGAGGCTGTGGGTCTGGTGTAGACATCTGTGGCTTAGAGCCAAAACCATTTTACCGATCGAGCTAAAACTTGGTAGCTATGGTTTTCATAAGGCTACCTGAAGAGTTTTGGGGATTATATATCCTACCCTAAAATTAAGTCTAGTGTACTGAAGGGCAAAAGAATAAAAGGGATGTTTTCTCGATATTCACTCTAATAAATTTTGTATCTAGGCACTACTTAACAATACAAGCAAAATGGGAATTCTCGTTTTTCCATGAACATGACTTTAAGGGTTACTTTGCATTAGAAGAAATTTCTGATTTTTACCATATCTCCGCAACTATTTGAGATACGAAATAACTGATAATTGTAAAGACATAGTACTATTAGAAATACAAATCTTTGATTTGGATTATATTTTTATAATACTAACAGTTTATGAGCTATACACAAATAAAGTTTATATATTTTTATGGAGTTATTTGAAAACAAAAATTAATTGTTATGCTCTTTGGTGGACAGATATGTTCCTCTTTTCCCATTATTTCTGTAACATCGTTTGCTATTTCAATCTATGCTCTTCAGTGGAGTGTTTAAGCATCAATATATATTGTTTATTTTCACAAATATTATGAGTTTTAAGTAAATGTCTCTATTTTAAGATAAAAGTGAGATAAAGTTTGTGCAATGCACCATACCTTTATTTTATCATTCATTTTAACACATCCATGTAGTACGTATCAAAAATATTAGTTTTAAGGGAAGTTATTCCCGTACTAGCTTGGGAGAGGGAATGAGAAAACCACCCTCTGTGTACCTGGCCTTGACTTCCCTGTCACCGGAAATCCAGAATTTTATAAACCTGACGCCTTAGACTGGGTGGCCATCGGCATAATTCCAAATTGTATTAATCGTTCTAATTATTACTCTGATCAAAGTAAAGTACTTGATTTAAAAAATACTGCTGTTACTTTGGTTGGTGTATCATCAAAATTGTGTTTTCAAATGGCTAGACATTATTAGAAACATATATACTAACCCCAACTACCCAAAATTCATGTTTATCCAAAACTCCCTTTCGACTTGGTTCTTTTTGATAACTATTATTCATGTCAAAAATATTAGTAGATTTATCATGTTTCCTTACGTTTAAGTAATTAAATATAATCAAGAAGTTACCCTTCTATCCCCTACCACTTAGAATAAGTTGTCACCAAAGCCGAACGCACTGATTAAAAATAAATAAATGATCATTGATATTCCTAGATTTTTAATCTAACCAGGATTTTTTTTTCAAAGGAACTAAAAATATTATTTCACGGGTATCAGTGGAAACCTTACCTGAATTAAAATTATGCGTCCTAAAACCCTAATAACAATAATAATAATGCATGTAATATTCATTATTATATTTCTTCTTGAGTCAACAACCGAAGTTTGATTTGATTTATAACCCATCTTTAGCTGGGCATCCATTCAAACCTTCGTCTGGTTAGTACTTCTTGCCTATTAACTAGGGGAGTTCAGGAAATGTGGTGGTTTCCCGTTGACTTCCACACAGAATTTCTATGAGCTAGTGTGAAAGGTCCTATCAATTTGGCCGGGAAGGTTATTATCACATACCGTCCAGGGTTCTTTTACATGCCACAATTTACATGGTACGGATGGCTTTACTTCCCCTCCGAAGGAAGTTGTGCTACGGATTTTTACCACCCAAGAAACATCCGTCGACTTCGGTTGGGTTTAAAACCACGATCATTGAGTTCTGAGACGTGCACTCTACCCCAAAGCACCGAGGTTGATCATGTAATACTATGAAAAAGCTATACATATTTATAACATGTAAAGATTCTTGCTTTCATATAATAAAAATAATATACAGAACTGAACTTGGCTTTAGAAGCTACAGCCTAGGATTCTCCAATTTCACTTGTGAGTGGTGAATCAAAGGGCCTCACAGTATCGATACCTGTAGCCCAGGGACCTACAAATTCTTAATGCGGCCCTAATAATAAATCACTATGCTCTATTATCCTTTTGGTCTAATTTATATTCTTAATTCTATACTTTATTTTGGCGCATTAAACTTTTTTACGGTATTTCTAATCTAATCGGCTAAGATAGTTTGACAACAGCACTATTAACTACCAGAAACATTGCCAAGCAGCAAGTTGGCAACAACCTTTGCAAAGTGTTTGTTTTTTGAACTCAATACATTGACGACAAGATCGTTAGATAGGGAATCCGACCACTCGTGTTGTGATTGGCTACCGCCCAGTTGCTCTTGGAGCTTAAGTGTGACTTATTGTCACGTAATAAACAAGCAGGACAGGGGCCGGTAAACTGAACGACCCATGCCCAATCCATAGCCAGTCGCATTCGCTTGTCGGAATACGCACTCGCAAGATGTACTTAGTTTGTTTACTGCTTAAACAAAGATTGTGTACAATGTAATTTAATTTATTTATTTATTTGAGGTATTTAACTTGCACTTTCTGAACCTACTGATCATACATATTAGCACACAAGAATTTCTATGAGCGAGTGCGAAAGTGCCTACCGTTTTTCCGGGAAATCTATTTTCGCATGCCTTCCAGGGTTCCTTTACTTGCTACAGTCCCCTCCGAAGGAAGTTGTGCTACGGATTTTTATCGCTTAATAAAATCTGTCGAGCCCGGCTGGGCTGAACCCTTGAACAGTGAGTCTTCATGCGAGCACTTTACCCCAAGACTACCGAAATCAACCTGTCCTCAATAAAATGTCTGTAAACATAATTTCAACCAATATTGCTTTATTATAAAAGTCATATTCAAGTTTACTAACATGATTTAAATAGAATCAAATCAGTATGTAGAAAAGTTATTAAATTATTACACTTATTCAACCATTTAAAATGAAAAATCCTTGAATGCAAGCCACCGCAACTTCATGAACACCTGCTTCGATGCCCGCATGGTCTAAGACGCTACTACCGCAATAGACTAGACTGCCGCTGACGGGGAGATTGTGGTTGGATCTCGGTCGGGTGTAATGAGACTGGTTTTTCCTAAATGGCTTCCCACTCGTTCTCTCGCCACGCAATTGTGATAACACTTACTCTAAATTCCACCTACTTCGTCCTTAACCCATTAGCGTAATTAATACATACGCGTATAACGCGATGCTAAAAAAAACACTTTAAACGCAAGAGATGGACAACATTATCTCCTCCCTACAAACGATTCCTTCAATTCCAACTTGCGACTGCGCTTGCGTATTCTATTGTAGAATTATTATTATTATTATTATTAGCACCGCGTCTTACTACCCATTCGGGTTATATCGCACTTACGCTAATGTGTAATGGTAGGGTGATTGTGAGATGAAATGAAGGACCTACAGTTTAACGTGGAATCCGAACCACGGTGTCTATTGTAGAAAGACAATATTAACGAGTGCGGGTCCGACAAGCGGGTGCAAATGATTATAGACTGGACATAAATGTTTCATCTCCCGTCGCATGTCTGTATAAATCGAAGAAGAAGAGAGAAATACATGTAACAAATGAAAATGCAAATGAGGAGGAAACTAAAGTAAAAGAGAAATACAAATAATCCCACGTACAAAGTCAACGCAACGTATCACTAACAGCAATTTTATTTTTTAGACTCTCTTTCCCCCTGTACATTTTGGGGAGACCCAAAAAGAGAGAGAAGGCAACAAATCTATTCTCGAATTAACTTGCAAACCATCCTATCACTGGCAGCCTCTTTCTCTGCTGGCTAAGTAAAGCCTGGGATCTTTGGAGGGGAAGGGGTGAGGTTTCTTTCTGCTGCACACGGCACATTCACTTTGCGGATACTCCACAACTTGTGGTTTGGGATAGTCTGAGCAGGAGCGAACACCCACAAATTGGAATAAGCTAGTTCCTAGGGTACGCCAGCAGTGTTGGGTGAGCGCTCAGCGCACCGTACTTGGATCTAGAGATCCTGGGTCTAATCCCGACTGGCTTAAAACGGATGAATGCTTGTGAACCGTATTAAAATTCTCGCTTACATTCCCTTGAATAAGATAGATTAAGTTTTTACCAGCCATTACTATAACTTTTTTTTTCTCTCCACTTGGATGCTGTCCTAGCTACCCATTTGAATTCCGCTACCCCATAGCATTAACTATTTAAAGCGACATTTTCATGAGATTATCTTTGTGGAGACAAAAAATATAAACAAGGGATGAACGAAATATTTTCTGATGCGTTATTCTTCGTATTTGGCCAAGTGATTTATGCTGTGATCACGATCAAATTAACGTTCACGTAATGTAACGTTCGCTTAACGTAAAGAAACCAGTATGTAATCAGAATTCACTTATGTAACTTAACAACTCGAGCAAAACACAGGCAAGGGATTTGAACTTTTTTGAAACAAATAGACCTAACTGTCCACTAAAATTAAATTTAAGCATTCATGGTCTGATTAGTCGATAGGTACTTTCAATAGAAGATTTTATGGACATGGGACCGACAGCTTTATTTCCCCTCCGAAAGAAGTTTCACTACGGATCTTTATCGCTCAAGAAAAATTCGTCGACTTCATCTGGGTTTGAAGCCACGAACATCGGGTCCTGAAGCGAGCACTTTACCCCGAGACCACCAAGGTCGACACAACTTACATACCCATACAAAATTAAGGAGAACCAAAAATAAAGGCTTGCTTTGTACTACCACCTCATTTCTTACTACACATTGCTTCACACTTTTTGGGGTCATTTTGAAACAATACCATTTAAATAGATCGGGACTAGCCATTAGAGTAAAAGTAGCGTACTCTCAACCAATTTTGCCAATAGTTAAAGTGCCCTACTACCTAGCCTAGAGAATTACCGAATCAGCCAATAATTGGGACTTTCAAAGGTATACTTTAAAGCGTGTGTATTCGAATTTTCTCGGTGAGGAAGTTGCGGAAATATTTCGAGAAAAACAGTTCAGTACACAAGGCCAGGATTCTAAATGGCTTCCCTGTCACCGGCAAACCAGACAAGACAGTACTAACACCTTTGATGTTTGCCCATGGGCGCGGGCAACATTGTGTTGATAAATAGCACAAGTGAGTGCGTGGTCACTAAGGGAAAAAGGTTAACAATTAGTCCATGATCATGAATAAAGGAGTTACTTAACATTGAATGTTTGCAATACATTGAAATTATTATTTTAACAATACAACTCGAATAAATTAGGTTTGTAATTTTAATATTTTAGTAATAGTATCATTGAGGAGGGGCAAGGTAAATGATAAGTTGCTCCTTAGTCTATAATCATGGACTAATTGTTTATCTTTCTCCCGTATTTTTAGTGCTGCGTCTTACTACCCCTTTGTGTTATACGTCTATGCGCTAATTACAGCGATGGCATAGGGATCAGGAAGGCTTAATTTAGAGGAAATACACCCGTATTTGCGTGTAAGGAGAGTGGAAAACCATTTAGGGAAAACCACTCTCAGTGCACCCGACCGGGATTGAACCCCAATCTCTCCTCTTCAGCATTCCAACACAAGAGTATCACGTTAAACCACGCGGCCACCGAAACGGGTTCCTCCCTAATTGACCACGCACTTGCTTGTACTATTTATCAACACCATGTTAGCGTATAACTGAATGGGTAGTAAGACGTGGTGCTAAAAAGGACACATTTCCCACACCAGTGTTATTCTCATCTTGTCTGGTTTGCCAGTGACAGGGAAGTCGTTAGTTCAGTGATCTTGACTATGACCAAAGCTTTTATCCTGACACAAGTTCTTACGAGGCTTTCTTTAGTTTTAAAGTGTTATTATATGCTCGTGACGAAGCTCGCGTGGGATAAGTGACTAGATTAATGACTTTTTCAAACCACTTCTAACATATGAAGAGGATGAAGAAAGGCATGTCAATAGGTAGTTACAAATAACGTAGATGGTTGCTAGTAAAATAACGCATTTGAGTGTCAAACGTTGACGAGACTGTGTGTACTTAGGAATATGTGCAAAGGATGCACACGGCCCTAAGCCCAGTGGCTCCGGCCAAAAACGGCCACTTCCTGCCAAAAAAACAACAACCAATAGTGGGCCATCTCTTTCTCCGCCTCCTCCTTCCCTCACCTCCTTCCTTCTCCTTCTCTTCGGATGTAGCGTCAGGACGCCTGATGACGTCCAGTCTTGTGCTATTAAAAGCCCGTGACCGGTTGTCCGAGATAGAAAACATGAGTTGGTGGTGAGCTCTAGCGTCTTCATACCCCACTGCACTATTTTTTCCCGAAATTCAGTGTTGAAGAGTGGGTTTTCTCTCTGCATATGTTATAGGGGAAGGGAGCTGACAGCAGTGCTATCAGGCCTCACTCTGACCCAGTACCTATTCCGGGACACTACGCCTACGGGCTACACACAGGCTCGCCCACATCCGTCTTTTATGCCAGTGCTTCTCGATAGGAGCTCCGGAGAACTCTTGGACTATGCGAGCAGGGTTCAGCAACAATTAATTATGCTACCATAGTGCTTGCTGCCTTATATCCTCCACGTCACAGAGTAACATCCACTCCATCATACCCATACCCAATGATCACAATAAAGATTCAGCTTCATGAACAAACATTGAAGATAAACTAGCTTCACTATTTATTTGGTTTGAAGATTATCCTATCTTGGTTCTATAGAGAAACTCTAAAAACAATAGGTTCTTTTTGTAGACTTTTTTTGTAAATTTGCTTTTTTAATTAAGTCTTAGTGAAAACAAATTTAAGAACAACCATAAACTTTGTTGTTGTTGAAGAGCGAATTTTCTTTCTTGTCAACTAAGCTTGTGCGAAATTTCGAATCCGTATTCGAATCTTACTAAGATTCCGATTCGATTAGAAATCTTTAATCTTAAGAATATTTGTATTCGATTTGAAATTGATGATCTAAATAAATCCTAGATTCATATTTGATGGGTTTAGTTCAAAATTCGAATCATTAATTCATACTTAACTAACCAATCAATACAATCAGACCGGAAACCAGTGGAGTGATAAAGTGAAGATAGAAATTAACTTGAGTTTCACCTTTTTGTAAATACTACTCAACCTTTGCTCTATGACCCTCCTAGGTGGCGTAGTTGGCTAACGACCTGGTTTCGTGTTTAGTTATACTGCTGAGGATGGGGAGATCGAGGTTCGAATCTCGCTCGGGTCAACTAGGGGTGGTTTTTCCTAAATGGTTTTCCACGCAAATGCGGGTTAACTTCCTCTTTATTCAACCTTACCAATTCCTAACCCATTAGCGTGATTAGTACTTAAGCGTATAGCCCGAACGGTTAGTAAAGACGCGATGCTAAGTATGTAACAAACTTTACTCTATGATTGAAAAAGTTTTGTGATCTTTATTCGAGTTTTCACCTTTGGAGATTAGTGTTATCGATTACTTCTTTTTAATGAACCTAATATATGTCTAAAATATGTATCAACATTTTTGAAATATTTTATTATTGGAATGTATTCATAAAATTAACATAGTAAAATATTCAAAACTGATTTGATTTGAAACACTATCACAGTACGCCCAAAATAAATTATTTGATTCATATCTAAACCTATTTTAAAAATAAAATATTCGATTCAATTTTATTTAAACATGAGATTCGACTAGTATTTGAGTCTACAAAATAAATTTGTCGTGAGATTCTATTTGGATTCAACTAGAATTATTTTTGAGGCATGAGATTCGATTCAGAATTGATTTATATCAGTTAGCCAGGATTCGGAATCCGGTTTAAAATTGAAATTTATGGATTCGCAAAGGCTTATCGTCAACAATTTGTTCAATGATTCAATAAATATAAACAATATGTATTTTATAAACAAATATTATATTTGCCTTGCGTTCATATATAATTGAGGATTTTTTCATTGAACAATAAATATTCCATATACAATACCAACTCTTAACCAAATAATACTTTGAAGTACGTTTGAATGTTTAACTGAGCCTTAATACAAAAGGGGGTATTTTTTACATGTTGCCCTAAACTATAATTTTTTATGAAAAATATTACCATTTACCTAGTTATTCAAGTAAAAATTTAGCCCATAATGTTGAACAAAATTATATTGTATTTGAAATGCAATGCTTATGGGCGATACAGATTCCATTCTCAGCAATCCTGAGGCTCTGTACTTTATTTCATTTCAATACCAATAGACTGCATTTCTGTGCACCTTATGAGTTTATGGCTGAAATTTTCAATCACTCGAGCGCTATTTTAAGTTTTATCAGCAGTTTAAATAAAATTGCAAGTCTATTTTGAATATACTTTCCTCATTTTTGAAAATAATAAATGTACTTAGGTGTTAATATTAGCATCGCGTCTTACTACCCATTCGGGCTATACGTTTTAAGTACTAATTACGCTAATGGTTTAGGAATTGGGAAGATTGAATTAGAGGAAGTGAACCCGCATTTGCGTGAAAGGAGAGTGAAAACCCATTTAGTAAAAACCACCCCCAGTTCACCCGACCGAGATTCGAACCTCGATCTCCCCGTCCTCAGCGGTCGAGCTCAACACGACAAGCGCGTTAGCCAACTACGCCACCGAGGCGGGTACTTAGGTGTTAAAGTAGATGCTACGAAAATAAACTGATAAAAATAAAGACTGAAAAGTATAAAACCCTTAATGTGTTTGTAGAAATACTAGCTTAATAATTTGTAATTAATTTTACTTTAAATGCAAATCATATAGAGTTAAAGTACTCACAAATGATATTTCAAAATGGCTAAAATAATCTCAATATATCATAATCGGTAATGTTCGTGTGTTCATGTCCCAATGGTGATGTGACTAATATTTTAAGAGTTAAAGAGAGAAGATAATGTTATTATATTGATGTGAGTTTAGAAGACGACCTCGACTCTGTAGCAGAACCAAGCTGTTTCTTGAAACTTAGACCTAACCTGGTTTTTAAGTGTAGATAATGTAAGCCTGCCCTTTTCTATTTGGCTTTTGTTGACGCCCTTTGAACGTACTCTGCTTGCTACTTTTCAGGGAAAACGTGCTACTTACGTCTAGTTTGAAATAACATACGATTAGCTGAATTTATAAGAAAATAAAATTATTTTTAATCAAACAATCAAAAAATTTGCAAAGTTTTTCTTGTGTTGGCTAAGAAGAAAAAACCTTTCACCGACGGTGAGTTCTTGAAGGAGGCTCTTACTGAAGTTGCCGTAGAACTATTTGCTGACTTCAAAAATAAATAATGAATTTTAATAAATTTAATTTCGCTTAGCTATCAGTACAAACTGTGACACATTGAATCGAGTGCATCGCCATGGATTTAAGAAAGAAACGGAAAGCAGCTTTATAACCATGTTTTTTATTTATTTAACAAATTGATGAATCAAATTATATGGCTGACACAACATAGCTAAGCACTTTTGTCAAAATGAGATCTAACAATTTTTCAAGTAAAGAGAATTTAAAAAAAAAAATATATATATATATACACTCACTACCGGAACAACTATAGAAGCAGATATTTTCCCGGCATTCAAGAATTTTATGATTGAAGAAAATTTACCTATCCAAAAGGTAACCAGCAAAACCAGAGGTGAGGCTTGCATTTTAACGGGCTCTCATAAAGTTTTATCTGACTATGTAAGAAAGATAAACTATTTTTGAATTCCAAATTGTTCGAAAATA
Organism: Timema monikensis; assembly: GCA_902151445.1. Lineage (NCBI taxonomy): Eukaryota > Metazoa > Arthropoda > Insecta > Phasmatodea > Timematidae > Timema > Timema monikensis. Next base: position 94,908 of record CABFVZ010001638.1, on the reverse strand, counting down.
GCTCTAACGATTTTGTTTAAAATGCACATCTAGGATTTGTTTGACATTACAAACAGTAGTATAATTGGTTTTGAGTAACAAATCCTTGAAAGCTGACTGGTTTTTAAAAAACTTGAAATATTTTACAAATGGCTCTAAAGATTTGATTCCAAATGGGTATCTTGTGAGTGTTTGACAAGAAAAATAACAGTGTATACTGGTTTTTGGGGGTGAAACCTCATTTATTGGTAGTTAACTGATGATTTTTCAAAACCCTGGAATATTTTCCAAATTGGTATCTTGGGAGTGTTTGACATGACAAATAACAATGTATAACTTTTTGGGGGGTAAAAAAAACTCGTGTGTGTGTAGTTTACTGGTGACTGATTTTTTTAGGCTTGAATTATTTAAAAAATGGCCCTTATGCTTTGGTTGCAAATGGGTATCTTAGGAGTGGTTGACATGAAAAATAAGCCTTTATACTTGGTTTTAGGTAAAATATCGTGTAAAGTATCGTTTCCTGACGAATGATTTTTGAAAGTTCGAACTACTTTGAAAATAGCTTTAACGATTTTGCCTAAAATGGATTCTGGGGAGTGTTTTAAAATAACATGACAAACATACTTGTTTTTGAGGGGGAAATTCGGCTATGGGTAGTTTACTGATGACTATTTTTTAAATTTTACTATTTAAAATTTTTTTTTAGCAATTTGGTTCAAAATGTATATTCGTTGAGTTGTTTTTATTATAAATAGTGTTGTAGATTTGTTGTATTTGATAATCATTTGATAGTATTTAACGATTGATTTTTATTTAAAAAAATCGTTTTAAATAGCTCAGATGGTCTAATTCAAAATTAGTATAGGATGGACTATTTTAAATGTCAATAAAATGTATTTTTATTTATCTAAAATAAATTAATATAATAATAGTTTACTTATAACAAATAATAGAAAATTTGATATTTTTTTTTGGAAATTGGCCTTCAAGATCGAGTTCAAAATAGGAATCTATGAATAGTTTTTCATGATAAATAAGAATAAGTTTTTATTCTTTTAATAAATAATTAAACTATTGGTTATAAGGACACTGGTGTAAGCTAGACATTCTATAAAATGCCTAGGCTTTCTATATAATTCCTAAGTGGGTTTAGCAGAGTATGAAATAAACTAGTTTTGCTGTTGTATTTCATAATTTTCGTAGGAAATTTATAGAATAACCAGTCCTTATATATTACCGAGAACATTAGCTAACCTAACCTAACCTCACCTAACCACCCTATTCTAAAATAACCTAACACGACCAATTTAAATTCTAGGAATTAGGTGAACCTGCAAGAAAACTGTGCAATACTTATATAGAACTGGATAAAAGAATTGATAACATATTCCTGGACTTCAAAAAGACAAAGAACTTGAAAATAAGTATGAAATGCATCAGCAATACTCGTTTATTTCATACTTTGACAAAAAACACTCTGGCATTATATAGAAAGCCTAGGCATTTTATAGAATGCCTGGATTTCACACATTGCTGGTGACATATATAAAGAGTGATTATTGTGATTAACCAGAGGATGTATTTTTTTTATGTAGAAAACATACTTAAGGGTAGTTTACTCAAAACCTATTTTTGAAAAATATATTCGAAGCTATAAGACACAATATGAGCAAGTTTGTGTGACTGTGTCGTAACATTTATTTAAAGAATGTTTATATGGTCTTCGGAAATATTCGTTATGATTTTTTGTTATTTTTGCAATCTGATGGGGTGTGTTAAATAGTATTTACTACTGTTTCTAAATACCTGTAGTATTCTTTAAAGCTATTACTGACCAAGGTCTAATATATGTATGGGGCCGTCAACTATTTATTTCCGATGATCATACATTTAAGCCAAAGAGTGCTAGGATCGTCACTTAATAACATTTTCTCAATTAAAATATAGTAGATAAATAATTTGAACCATTAAGTTTTCATTTTATGGTTTCAGGTATTTATTGATTAAAATTAGAGCCCCTCCTCTCCTAAATATGGTAAACAAAGAAAATAATTGATAGTTTACCACAAAAAGACCTTATTAATAACGTACATAATTATTAACTACAATAATTATTTGCTCATTATTGTATTATTATTATTATTATTATTATTATTATTATTATTATTATTATTATTATTATTATTATTATTATTAGCACCGCGTCTTACTACCCGTTCGGGTTATACGCACTTACGCTAATGTGTAATAGTAGGGTGATTGTGAGATGAAATGAAGGACCTACAGTTTAACGTGGAATCCGAACCACGGTAGAGGCCTGGCATTCCCCCTCATGACTGTAAAAGCATTTAAATTTTAATTGTAATGCGCCCCGAAAACTTACAAAAGGGGGGGG
>CABFVZ010001638.1:66586-84886 GCA_902151445.1 Timema monikensis | reverse complement strand
GGGGGGGGGGGAATACTTATGGTACCGCCTGGAATCGAATATTTTAAATAATGTCACCTAGGTAGTACGCTATCAAATATAAATCAAGATATCAATCAACAATCTTTCATCGCCTGCAACCTAAACATTATACATTAGGGCCTATACATTGTTTTAAAAAAATTATTCTTTTATAATTCCGTTCACTTGGCAAGCTTAACCCTCGGAGCTTGTTGGTTCTGAGTGACTAGGGAGATGAATATGTATCTCCTAGAATTTATCAATATCTGTTGGTAAAAGTCCGAAATATCGTAGAAAATTTTTACATTTTGAGTTTTAACCATCTCTAGAGTCAGGTGTTAGAGAGGAGCAATGGCTTATATTTGCGTGTAAAATTTGCTTTTCTTGCTTAATTTTGTTTACTTTCAATAGAATGTCCCAAGTTTTTTTTATGTTCCTTAAAAATTATATCAAATATTATTTATCACATATCTAATTTCCCTAGTCTAAAAATGTAATTTAAACCACCGTCATGTGGTGAGAACCAATAATTTGTTCTAGGTATTATGATGTTTAAAATTTGACGTGCATCATCTAAACCCCCGCTTCAATGGCCGCATGATCTAAGGCGTTATTCTTGCAGTAGAATAGACTGCTAATCACGGGAATCTGGGTTCTAATCCTGGTTGGGTGTACTGAGGGGTTTGGTTCCTAAATGGTTTTCAACCCTCCCTTTACGCGAATGCGGGTACATTTACTCTAAAATTAAACCTTCGAATCCCAAACACATTAGCGTAATTAATACTAATGCTTATAACCCAGACGGATAGTAAGACTTTATGCTAAAAAAACCTTTTAAACAGATGGTAGATTTTGGGCTCCAATTTACTTTGTAGAGTAATATTGGCCATATTGTTATAACATCACGGTGATAGTTATTAATTATTATCATCAATACCATCTTCTTAACGTTCTTCATAATGATAGCCAAGTTTTAACACACTCGGCGCGATAATAGGTTCTTTAAGGTAAGAGTTATATCTTGAATCAAACTATTTTTAAGTCGTGTGTTCAAATCTTACTTTAAAAATAGATAGTCCTTCAAATCAAATAAAACTATTTTAATGTTAAGTACTATTCAACCTGTTTTTGTTATATTGTTTTGAATTATGTTATTATATTGCTAAACAATAGAAGGACGGGAGTTTACTGCCTACATAGAAGGACTGTTGTCGGTAGATTTGACTGGTAGACTCTTTATTTCTTATATGTACTATTTTTCAAACTGAACTATTTTTACTGTACATTTATTAAATCAAAACTTCCCCTATTTCATAAATGTAAGAAAAAGAAACCTCTGTTTATAGGATTATAAAAAATCCATTCCAATTTTAGGGCACTTTCTCTAACTTTCTGATAACCTAAATAGCTTTAAAATATGTATGGATGCTATGTAACCGCCATCTTTATTTTTTAAAAATCCGAAACTTGAAAAATCCAAAATGGCGGCTCTAATATGGTGGACGCAACATATAAATTGCGTTTAAGTTGAATGTAAATAGGTATCAGGGAAGATAGTTCCTGTGATATTTTGTGTATATTACAAATTACGTACAGACAAATGGGATTGCCATAAATATCAACAACATGAGACAGACTTCGCACGGAATCCGAAATTGCTCCTGTCGGTTACAGGCCAACCCCTAGTACAACATATTTAAATGTAACTTTGTACCAATAGTTTAGTGTATGATTCTGAATCCACTCAAAATCACAATTTATATCAAAGTATTTAGCGCAAATGTAATGCACGTCTCCTCTACTTTGGCCGTACACAATTCTAACACTTCACGCTCTGGTTCTTTGATTTAGTTTTAGAGCTCCCAATTTGGAGGATCTTTTCTCTCTTAATTTGAGTAGGTTTAAAAATATTTGTTGAAAATTGTAAAATGAGTGAATGTTAGTAAACAATAAATACATGTGGATAGCGGGTTTTGCAATGAACACCACTATTATTATTAACAAGAAGAAAGTATAAACACCTGCTTCGGTGGTCTCATGGTCTAAGGCGTCACTCTCATGTACGACTAGACTGCTGAAGACAGGGAGATTGGGGTTCGAATGCCGGTCGGGTTTATTGAAGGTTTTTTTTTCCAAAATGGTGCTCCACTCCTTCCACGCAAATTCGGGTACACTTTATCTAAAATTCAACCTTCCTCATCCCTTACTCATTAGAGTAATTAGTACATATGCGTACAACCTGAACAGGTAGTAGGACGTGCAACTAAATAAAAATAAATGTATTTAAAAAAACATGAGTATTGAGACGTAAGAAACAACAATAGGCGTCATCGGTCAAATTGACCGCTCACAGTCCTAGTAAGGGGGGCTGGTAACCTTATGTAAAAAGGTACTAAAGATCTGATGATTTTTTTCGGGGACCCTTGGTCACAATTTGATTAAAAGTCTTGAAATATAGAATACCTGCAAAAAAAATGTATGGCCTATTGTATCAAAATGACCGGGTCCGTTCTTTTAGCGTTAATGTTGTTAAATATTTTTTTAAACTAAGCTATATATTTTACGACCCTTATTCTTGGTATTGTTAAAGTATTTCTACAGATAAAACCATGAAAAGGCCGGTCTAATTTCTTTGATGGCCTTTGGTTCAAAACTTAAATGGGGTTTCATGTAAGTAGGAAGATACGAGTGATGAAAATCCTTTATAATTATTTTCGTTTCCAAACACATAACGTGGGAAGTTTAGCATATATTCACCGCCAACCATTACACTCTACGCTTGCCAAAACACTCTTGGCAATATTCGCCACACAGTCTGTCATGCACGCGAGTTGATTTTTTTTTTCTAATAATACACTATCTAGGGGTAAAGTTATTTCATTCGTAAACACATACTATAACGTTGGATTATACTTTTAATCTTTATGCACATAATCTGAGAACTATTTTTTAAACCCGGACCATCAGATGTATCTCAATTCTAATTCTTGGCCTACACTGAAAGTCCCTTGATGTGAGCTAGCAGCTCCCTAAGAATATCTCCAAGGTACCGCTATCAAGGCGCAGACCCGGCGCGTTGGACCAAACGTGTCTCGGGACCGACGCGAGCAAGATTCGTGTTCTTGGAGCAGCAAAATGGTTTGGTGTTTAATATCGGGGGATGTGATAATGTAATTGAATGAAACGTGTGACAAGAGTGTTTTAAAGCACAGCCATGGGTCTTCTCCTCTCCATTCTTGTTGTTTGTGTGGGCGTAGTTGAAGTTATTGCGTGTGTTCGTCACTTTCAAGATGGCTACCTCCCTCTCTGGGCATCTCGACGCGTTGCTTCCGGTTGTGCGACTCTTCACGAATATTGGCGAACGAAGCCGAGTATCGAATATGAACGTGGATGTCTTTTAGACAAATTTACATACCATGTCAACGACAATCATAATTTAGAAAGTTTTTCTGAGTCTAAATTAACAAATAGTAATGATAAAGCGCTCGTGTCTTCTGAACCGGATCTTCTCACAACACGAAATGAAAATGAACTTTCAGGAACAACATCTATTAAAACATTAACCAATTTGGAAAACAATGTTTTGTCGCAAGAAATCCCCAAAATACTAGAAACGTACTCTGACAATGTAGTGAGTGTCCAAGTAAATAAAAGTGATACAAATGCACCAGCAGATTTAATATCTTTGGAGAAATTGAGAATTAATAGTGACGATAATATCTCGGAAAATACTTTCCGTGACATCTCACAATCCTCTACATCTAATGAAATTTCGCAAACAAATTTTCCCATCATATCCAGATTTTCAGAAGATGGTTCTTTAAAAAATGTTACTTTAGATACTCCTTATAAAAATACTCCTCATCAAGATATTCATGATAAAGTGACACCTGGTCAAGATACTTCTTATCAAGATACTCTTAATCACGTTACTTATTATCAAGATATTCCTTATCAAGTTACTCCTTATCAAGACTCTTCTTGTCAAGATAATCCTGATCAAGATACTTCAATTGTAATTACACATCCTAATACTGAAGTTTCTGAAAAAAAGTTTGAGGAAACAATATCGCATTTGGACTTACCTGAGCTCTTACCATCGATAGATACTGACATGTGTGTTTTGAGGAATGAAAATATAATTTTGGAAACTAATATTGCTAGGTGTTCTGACACAGGTAATAGATTGGAATTGTCGAATACATCCTCAAATAATTCTTCAAACTTCACGTCACGTGAGTATGTAGGGAAACATACAATTGAACATTCTAGTAACAATGATCCGAAAATGTGTTTAAATGTTAAAGAAAATAGCATACAAAATCTTTCAAGCGTATTTGGTAATTTAAAAAGTTACGAAAATAAAGAAAACGTAGACCAGAACTATGAAGGTGGCACTGAAGTACCAAAACATGTTTCTTTAAACGATCTAAGTAGTGACATAAATCAACATTCCTCATTTAAGCCGACGGTTATTTTGGAGCATTCTATAATGAACCAGCAAACGTCAACACTGATTCCATGCAGTAATGTTGAAATAAGCTCTAATTTGGATGCATATTTGAAAGAACACTTGTCTTCTGGCCGAAATAATAATCCTGATAACTCCTCAGTTGTAGAGCCAACCCTCATTCAACTAAGAGAAAAGTATTTGGAAGCTACTATACCAGCACATCTAGATACAAATGAAGAACTAAAGGAAAACTATGGGCATTCCTTGATGGAAGCAGAAGAACCTTGTGACACTGGAATAACATCTAACTCTGTTAAACCTCTGTCAAATCTTACCCCCTCACCGATAATATCAAGGAAAACGAAAGCTGACATAAGTTGGCCCACATTCACGCCAGCCCCTGTTATTAAGCGGCCATCAATTTCTTTTCCAAAGGCAGATTCGATAGCATCTGAAATAAGTTTTGATGTGGACCGAATTACTCCTGAATTACCTGATTTTATAACTGAAGAGAAGAACATAGGTAGTAATGATAATGATTTGGCAAAGCACACGCTTTTGTTGGATGAGTGCAAAGAGGTAATAATAATTAAAGAAGAATGTCCACAAACTAAAATCACATCTAACATATCTCCGACCATTCCATATACAGATACATCACTTAACAATGAATTTTTGAAAAATGAATCTCAAGTATTAATTGACTCAGAATGTATTGAAGATACTCCTCTACCAGTGGTAGCAATCAAAGAATTTTCAAAAAAAGAAATGGCACTTAAACGACGCACAAGCTACAAGGCTAGAAGATTTAACACCAATTCAGAAGGTCTGTCTGGTAGTGAAGATAGAGAAGAAAAGTCTTGTATTGAAGAACATTCGAATAATCCTATGAAACCCATTTCTTTTGAATCAGATAAAGGTGTCAAACAAAAAACTCAACCGCCTATTGAACTAACTGAATTGAAGCTATGTGAAAGGGTCTTGGAAGAAAATACTGATAACTCTCTAGATGAGAATGGTCAAAACATCACCGTGTCCGACAATGGGATAAATACAAATATACCCGGTTATATAATTGACCAAACTCAAGCCAATAAATCGATTGAAGGGGAGGAAAGTATCGGTACGTTTACAGAAACGCCAGTATGCAAAAGCGATGTGAAAATTGGATCCACACTAGAAAAAGCAAATGTTAAAGAACATGACGCTTCAATCACTTCATTGCCTATTAATAAAGAAGGGGTTTCTTCCAGTGAGGAAACAGTTACATTACAACAGACCACACCTAATAAAGAAGCGTTTTGGGTAAGCTTATGATGCAGATGACTGTTTTTCCCCGAAAAATATACATTGTTTTAGCTAAACAATTTTTCTTTTGGATGCATTAGTGTTTTTTTGTTCTTTCAAGTAGAGTTATCATATAGTTAAATTTGTTTTTATAGAAGACACACAACAATACTGTATCGTGTGTTTAGATTTTATGAATGCATGTTCCTCTTATCTACTGTTGTTTTTGAAATGTTTGGAATAACACTGGATGAAATCGTTTGAAGTAGTGTTCGGTTTACAATTAACAATGTGCCACTTTCTATTAGACTGAAATACAAATATTTGACCACAGAGATATATTTTTAGGTCTGTAATTTTTTGGCGTTTTGTTATTATACTTTTGAACACCTGTACTAATAATCTTTTGAGTATTTGGTGATGGATTATTTAAAACTAAAAATTAAAATATATTATTACTGTTGACTACATTATTATACCATTCCTTTTTTATTTAGTTAATATACCATTTCTACTTCTGGAATATTAAATGTATGTTACTTGTATTTTCATATGTATAAAATGGTGGGTGATAAACAACACAATTAAATAATATATTTTAGCTGACTTTTTGCTCGTCTCTAAAACAATTTTAGTTGAAATTTGTTCTAAACTGCATACAATAATCGCAAAATAACATCTTAATGTTAGAATATTTGATTTGGCTCTTAGCTTATTATTTTTACAAGATTATGTTTACTCTGCGTTTGTAATTTGTATTTGCATTATCCCATGACGTATAATAGCTTTTATTTATTTATTGGCTACCATATGGTTTAGGATTCCATTAAGTCATAAGCTTCCATTGTAAAAAAATACAAAATTAATTTTTACATACTTAAGAAAAAAAGTTATTTCCATCAGTTTTTCACTTTTCTTTTCATATAATGTTCATTCACAACTATATTTATGCATATTTGAGCTAATTTTTATATGTACTATTTGATGTACCCTTTGTTTATCCTGTTGGGTAGAAAGCTTACTTTGAGTTATTCCATTGAGGTATAGCTTATACGATATGGTCATACTGTAATTGGTCAAGGTAAGAATGCTACCCTTCAGTGTAAACGAATGTAAGTTTTAGCCTATATATGAGAGTATATTATATATAATAATAATATAAATAGTTTATATATAATATCTAATTACATAATTATAGTATATATAGTTTTATATATATAGGTTAACAAGTGTACACTATTTTTATGTCAAGTTGGTGGATTATTGCGCATCAATAACTATATTATCTTGCACTATAATACTGTCTCACAAATCGTTTGCCTACATTTAATTGGTTATTTTAAACTGAAGCTATGCAAAAGATTGGTTTCTGTACTTTATTTTTTAAATTAATCGAGTCTCGCGTTTTATAAACTGCATGTTTGATTCGCCTCATTGTAAATTTGTATCTTAATGAACATGTTTTATATTATCACGTGGTAAAATATAATCTTTATTTTAAATTAATAGCAGTTAAAAATTGTACGTATATGTATTTTTGAAGTATGCAATATATTAAAACATGTTTTCTTTCATAACGTTGAGATTCAATAATAAAGTGAAAGAAATATAACTTTTATGAAAACACATCAGTAAACACATTATATACCGGTACCTTTTATTATTTTACAATCAATATAACTTTACTAACTTAAACAACCAACCTTAGACATTTCTTGCCCTTATTTAAAAAAAACTAAATTTATTAGCTCCCATTAGTGGTGTAATACACACAAATGGTGCACAACACATTTTTTGCTTAAGAGTGACTTCCTTATGAACGAACGATGTCCTGAAACCTTTGTAACAGTTCTAAAAGATACCAGTCATAATTGTACGTATGTAAGACTTTTTATTCGTTTATTGATGGGTTCTGAATATGTCAATTTGACAGTTGGTGCTTGTTATAACATTATTATTATTATTATTATTATTATTATTAGCACCGCGTCTTACTACCCGTTCGGGTTATACGCACTTACGCTAATGTGTAATGGTAGTGTGATTGTGAGATGAAATGAAGGACCTACAGTTTAACGTGGAATCCGAACCACGGTGGTGGCCTGGCATTCCCCACGTTCACAAGATGTCTTGTCAGAGGTGAAGGAAGGGTTTGGAAATCAGATTTGTTATAACACAATCCGAGTTTAACAAAGGTGTGTTGCAGCCCAAGACCCGCTTGGAGCAGTTTCTGAGGGGACGGAACGCATCAAACATAAATACCTAATTTACCTTTAAAGTATTGTCAACATTTAAGGCGTTGTCTGGAACAGTGATGTAACTTATCACACTATCACTTATTCTTCAACAATCTTAAATATCATATCCTTTTCACAAATCTTTATCTTTTGATTTAAAAAAGTAAAATGTAATTCCTTAAGCAACTCGGAGAAGAAAACTTATAAGAGAGTGCTATTTACAACATCATCGCACACCACTATTGGTTTTGAAGAAAGTTATTTACAACGATACCTAGGCATTGCTTCATTAAACTGTTGCCGCTGCCTTCAGAATGATCGTCCTAATATCTGATTCGCCGGGAGTCAACAAGTGTTCCTTCAACAAAGGTGAGGTCTGAAAATAAATTCCCATGACTTGTAAAGTGACACAAGATTCCTGCGTTAACGCCTAGGTGCATACTAGATTGAATGCAAGAGAGGGCATTTCCGGGAGGTTCAAAATAATGTCTTACTTATCACGAGTCAAAAATTCATTAGAAGATCTATTATTAATAATAGCACCGCGTCCTACTACCCGTTCGGGTTATACGCTTTAAGTACTAATTACGCTAATGGATAAGGAACTGGGAAGGTCGAAATAGAGGAAGTGAACCCGCATTTGCGTGGAAGGAGAGTGGAAAACCATTTAGGAAAACCCACCCCCAGTTCACCCGACCGAGATTCGAACCTTGATCTCCCCGTCCTCAGCAGTACAGCTCTACACGACAAGCGCGTTAGCCAACTACGCCACGAGACGGGTTAGAAGAGCTCTTGCACGACATTTAAGTTTGTCATATTGGTACAACAAAGTTTATTTTCTATTGGTAATAATAATGAAGTGAGCAGTTGTATTCATGTTGGGAGCTGGCAAAAACTGACCTTGCCTTATTTAAAAGTCCTAAGGACCAGCTCATTTTTAGCCTTTTCTGCGTTATAGGAAACCGGATTAGTATGATTGCCATATTAGTGCGAGTAAAATAACTTTGAAATGTAATCTATGAATCATGACCAAACTTGGAATTCACGGCCCCTCCCCCTTTGGCCCCCTTCCCAAGACACACACACACACACACACACACACACACACACCTGGACAACTACGGGTTTGTTGGTCTTTACGTTTCTTCGACCAATCAGTTTGGGGCCAAGTGTGTTTGAAAATAAAATATAAATAATTTTGTATATGTTTGTTTGCCACTATAAAATTAAAGCATTTTGCTACGCATATCAAAACTCGCTAGCTGGGGGAACACACCATTATAATAATATGCATTAACGACGTTGCCAACTTGGAGATTTGGAAGCTATTTTGAGAAGTGGGTTGCACCTTAGCTTGACGCGCAACAGCAGTCTAAGCACTCTCTCACTTAGACACCCGTGTACGAAATAGAAAGTAAGGGAAGAAAATGAGATGCTAACCCCTCGAGGCCTCTTGTTTATCTAGTTAAAACACTTCCCCTCTTCTGACGGATTTACACACTCACTATACTATTTTGCTCCTTGAAAACATTGATACACTTTTTTAAATTACCTTTTTCTGGTTTCCTATTTAAAATAGACGTGCTACCACATACTTTTCTCTAATTTACAGCCTAGCTAAAAGACTTATACAAGCTATCTTCTTGACTATACCAATTAGCCTAAGATGTAGATGATTTATAAAAAATACGTTTACATACATAACTACTTCTAGATAAAAATAATAATTGTGTGATATTGTAAGACTATTTTTAGAATTATTTAAGGATGTGTGATTGTTGTTTCGACGTTATATCTCTAAAAGTCGCTAAATAAAACGTAAACTCACTAAAATGGCAATCCTATCTTGAGCTGGCGTGACGTCACAGATAGGCAATGACCCTAAGTTTTTAAAATATGTTTATTTTATTTATCTTTCATGTTATCGCACCTTACTACCCGTGTGTGCTATCCACATATTTACACCCAGAATGTCGGGAAGAGGAAGTCAGAATTTATAGAAAATGTACCCACACTTGTGTGGGAGGAGAGGCGGACACTATTTATGGAAATAAAAATTTCATCACACCCAACCAAAATTCTAACCACGATCTCACCATCACAGACTGTCCAATATATTGTGCGCCTTAGATGATGTGACCACTGATGCTGCTTTTAAAATATTGATAATTATGTCCAAAAGTGGCCATAAACTTTGAAATATAGTCACCTTGATTAAACAAAACTCAACGCAAAAGTTATCCAATGGATTATCATTGTTACTCTAAGTAGATTACTTTGTTACTTTAAGTAGATTACTTTGTTACCTGCGTCTCCATAGTGACCGGTTCAAATGGTTAGTGCAAGAATCTTTAAAAAATGTATCGATTTAATTCCTTTTCAACAAAACTTATTTTAAACCTAGAAGGCCGACGCCCTTACGACAGTGCTAAAAATACCTAAAGATAACATATGTGTAACCCTTAATATAATTATATGTGTATGTGTAGCTGATCGGTACTAGGAAATGTTCAGGATACTCTTATGTTACAGGTCACATTATATTCCCTTTTATTATCTGGTGTTTATCCTACGACAGGTCCATTCCTTTTGAAATTAAACTTAGACCGCCAATGCACCCTTTCCTCTTCCTTCTACTCTAGCTCCCAGAATTTCCTTATTTCCTTCAAGTTATCCAATATTTGATTTCTCCTTCTTCCTATGCTCCTCTTTCCCTCAACCTTGCCTTGTATGACGCCGTACAGAAGACAATTTGTCCTAAGGATGTGTCCAATCCAATTTGCTTTGGACCGAAGACTCTCATACAAAATGGTTTTATTCTTATACACTCTTCTTAGGACTTTATTTGTTACGTTGTCTGCCTACTTGATCTTCTCAAGTCTTTTCTAGCACCACATTTCAAAGCTCTCCAAGTATTTCTTTGCCATTTTCCTGAGAATCTAAGTTTCTGCTCCATGCAACGCGATGCTCCAAATGTAGCATCTCGTCAGTTTCTTCCCCAGTTCCAAACTCAACTTGCTGGTCAGCAATGGCCTCTTCTTGTTGAAATATTCCTTGGCCATGAACCCATCGCGATCCTCGACCTAATTTCCTTGGTGCAGTAGACCACGTTTGTCCGCAGACCTCTCACGTACTTGAACTGCTATATTCTTTCCAACTCTTGGTTTCCAATTTTGATTTTCAGTGGCTCTTCATATTTTTAAATCCTCATCACATTTAACTTCTCAATGTTAATATCTATGCCATATATTCTCCCTGTCTCCACCAGTTGGTCCATCATTTCCTGCCATTTTTTTCATTTTTGGCCAGCAATGCTAGATCATCTGCGTATTTAACTGTTTTGATGACGCGTCCTCCTAGCCTGAAGTTACCGCGTCCCTCTAGGTTTTCCCTGACCAACCATTCTCCATACGATTGGAACAGACTGTGTGACAAACAACATCCCTGCCTCACTCCTCTTCCTATATTTACGCTGTTGGTCTCTCCATCATTCAGGCTCACCTTCACTAGCTGTTCCAAATACAGATTTCCTTACTTGATTTCCAGCACACTCTCAGAAATTACTCTCACCATTCCGATATCATCTCTGGTTCCTTTTTTGAATCCAAATTGTTCCTCTTTCATCACACTTTATATTTTCAGTTACAGTCATCTTAGGGTTACTCATCACTCGTATTCTAGGTGTAACCTAGGAATAAGTATTATGTTGAAAGATCTAATTTTTGTAAGATATATTAATTCATTTTCTGAAAGATGAGTCGCTTTCTCCTCTGAGTTGACAGGTGATTCGTCAGCTATAGTTTCGACTAGTTTTGAAGAATTACCTCATGATCAGAAACTTTAGAACTTTGTAGAAAGGGTGTTGACACTCACGTAACTGCTCACCTTTCAGATAAGGAATTAATATTATATATCTTGCAAAAATGTAATATTTCAACCTAACAATTTTAATTTTAATTCATCATTGTCAAATTGTATGATAATCGAACAAATATTTTGATCTTCAATGTTTTTTATTTTAACTTAATTTTAAACTGTTCAATCACAATTAATAAAACTCTTATTAACCATACATGTCCAACATTACTTTATTTCATTGTAAAATTTAACTAGATTTTATTTTACACATTATTGTGTGTGATATATTTTATTCTAAGTTATTTTGGTTAATGCGGCTCAAACGAATATGTTTTTTTTACAAAAATGCTTTGCCATATTATCTATATATAATTTACTATAAAACATTCAATTTAACTCTCTTTATCGAAACTAAAAAGGTTTATAAAACAAAACTTTGTTAAGTCTATACTAAACGCTCACCTTACTTGTCTACTTGTATAGCGCTGAAATGTCCGAAATCACTAATTTGTTCAAATCAGCACCGATAGTCTCATTGTTTAAAAAAAAGGAAGATTGGAACGCATATACACAGACAGGACCAGTCCATTAATTATCCTTTTACATATTATAAAGTCAAACATAACGTTATTTCTTTTCATTTATCCCCCTCTACCCTTACATTTTTACTCTTGTTCTCTCTTAACCTTTTACTATTTTCCTCTATCCCACTCTCTCTTGATTTTTACGTTGCTTTTAACTACTGTATTCTTTATTAAGGTCGTACACTTACTCTCTTTCTTTAGGGAACATGATGAGGATGAATGTTAAAGAACTAAACTAGAACTCACCTGAAGACAGGTTTGAAAACCATATTCCTTTGAACAGAGCCCTTTACTTCCCAACTATATTTCCCTACACTAGATGGCCAACATTTGGCAAGTCTATTAACAAACTTCATGACATGTGTTGAACCAAACAATATGAATGAACAATCAACATACTACCATTTTAAAATGATAAACTTTATACCATTCAGACCCAACCTCCATAATCCAGATGCAACACCGCCCTTTTGAAACTTCTTCAAAGGATGAACCAAAGCATTGCATATTATCCACCAGGAAATGCATCTTAATACGTATCTTTTTGTTATGACCAGATACTGATTTTATAATAATTATCTAAGGCACCAGCTTAGATTATTATTTTAACTATTTAAGGATAATTATTTCAATTGCACAAGTTCCGTATTAATATACAAGTATATTGCACTGATATCAAAGTAACTGGAAATATAGAACAGCTACATCATGCCTCATAAAAAAATCGTAAAAATCTAATATTTGTTTAAAAAAGAAAATCTAGCTGATAATACATTTTGTATGATTTGGTTTCAATGAGGGCGCGCCAAGAGGCTCTAAAGGACAAACGTCTACAAATTGCACCTCTTGAAATGAATTCAAAGTGGTTGTGTTTTTTTCCATTAAATGCATATGACTGCCTTCAAGTACAAGCAGTTCTTGCCAAAGACATAGCGCTAGTTTGTGTTCCCACATGAACGCCTCGTGTCGTGATTCTCGTTCGAATTGCAGGCTCTAGCCTCTAAATTTAGATATGACTGAGTCCTGGTTTAGAGATGGAGTAATGCCATGGTTTTTAAATCGATTGGTCTGTAGTTGTATTTCTTGCTTAAACAGTATCTTTTAATTATTTTTACGATCATAAATATGTTAAGCCACAATTTTAATACTAGTATTTTAAATTGATTTGGTGATGTAGGGCCTAAATTAGGGAGTTACGATGGATAAGAGAGGCATCCACCTCGGGTGATTATGATTTTGGTGTTTCGTAAGCCAGGGGAAGAAATTATGTATTATTTGTATTCATCGTTAACCTTCTCTATTTTATGTGACTTAAGTAGAGATGGCCTCCATTTGTATCATTAACTTGATTGCTAATTATGTATTTTTCTCTCAGCCCTACTTTAGTATTCTTTTGTTGTTTTTATCACTGCGTCTTACTACCTGTTAAGGTTATAGTACGAATATAAGATAGTTACTCTAATGGGTTAGGGATGAGGAAATAAGCAATTTAGAGGTAATGTACCCCCATATGCGTGGAAGAGGAGTGGAAAATTATCTAGAAAATCCACCCTCAGTAGACCCGACTGAGATTCGAACCCCGATCTCGTTGTCATCAGCTGGCCAGCCTAACACGAGAGTGATTCCTTAGACCATTAAACCACTGAAGCGGGTCCTTACTAAGAGCAAAGTTCACAACTAATAGCAATTAACCCACAGTGCACACGCAGTAATGAGAATATAGCGCCAGCACTCTTAATTTGAGTAAACGTTTTATGTCATTGGATTTAGGATGGAACCGTGTTGTGTGTTATCATATTACAAGTATTTATAATGTTGACTATCAAAAAGCTATTCACCATACTCTTATGAGGCTGGTAGGGGGTTAAGGAAGGTTTCATGGCAATATTTTCGAAAAAGTGGAGTCTCACTTCGCCTATCCTTTCCCACCCCAACTATCTATAGTACTTATATTTTCTCCAAAACTAAAAAAACTAATATGGAATACTAAAGAAAATTATCACCATTTCAATATTCAGTACGTACGAAACCTTAATAATCGGGAAAATAATCTTAATTCAAACCTTTTTGCTAAGGATGGACAAAGTCTTAAAATATGGGATTGTTCTAGAAATTCGGGGACATTGGTAATTCTAAGTTGATTTCAATCTTCAAGTTAATAATTTAATAATGCTATTTTTTTATTGATCTTAACGTTTGTAATAATATAGTTTAGCTGTATGTAGCTTTAGCTTGCATAATACTCTTATTATGTCATTTTATCCAATTAGTATGAGTATTGACATTAATATAATCATTAATAATTAACACTTTCTAAAATACATGTTGAAAATGACAGGATGACTAAATTGCTAAATTCAAAGAGGAATGGTCCCATGATGATAAACAAGCAATATAATAATTATTATAATAATACTTATAATAAAATAAGTATGATCGCGAGTCATAAAGTTTTCAAGTCTTACCTTTTTTATTTGTTAGTATGGGTTTATCTTATAAAGCTGATTACTCACAATCACCAGTTTTGTCTACCAGTAAATATTCCTTATCAATTTACTAACCAGAATCACCCTATTTTCTTTTCTTTTTTCGACAGCCGAGATATTTTTTGTTCCGTCGTTTGAATTGTTTTATCTAATTTTTATTTTCCTATAAAAAGCGTCTTTATGCTTCTTCGCTGTGTACGACCTTTTTTATATTTTCATTTTAACCTACGTTTATACCGCAGACGTTTTCAAGAATTAGATATTTGTACCCACGTTAATGTCCAAACATGTTTAGTTTGAATTAATAGCCTATTACTTAGAATTATTTTTACTACAAAATTAATGTTCACACCGTTGATATTTTGAACGTAGCTGTAAAATATATGAAAATGGAACAGATGAGAGGTGTTAGAACTGGCGAGACTATTGTAGAGGGATGGAAATAAGCAGTTTACTGTCCTATCAATGGCTAACCAAGTACCACTATGAATTGATTGAAACTATGTTGTATTTGTGAATGATCGAAGAATAGTTTTTTGAAAACACAAATATTATTCAAGCGAAAAGATTGAGATTATTTAAATATATGGATTTTATTTAAAAAAATTATCTTTGTTTTGTATCTTTTCAGTAAATAAAAGTGTTAATTTTATTCCTTTGTATTACCATTTTGGCGCTCTTAATAATCTCCTGCTCCAAGTGTTCGCTTGTTTCGTTTGTCATCTCTGGAGTAAAGGGGCGCACTGATATTTTTACTACCCTGGTGCAAATATATATTGGTATGCCACTGGTACAGCAGTGCACATGGCCATTCATCACACTTTGACCTTTGACATACTTTGAAGTCATTACCCTACTTGAGCACTTATGGGTCAATAACCAACTTACGGGTCTTTGACCTACTTTTGGACATAACTGACCTAATTCCAGGTTATTTACCTACTTAGAGTCATACCCTTTAGTAACAATATCTATGTATAAAATGTACAGTATGTGTGTTGGCGTGTTGGTAATTGTTCATATTTTGAACCACTTGCTGAGACAATTCTGGGTGTACCAATGTATTTACTATAGGTATTAGCAAGTATGTAATTGTTGGCGTTAAGTTATTGATGTTAGATAAGACACATCTAATATTAAATTACGCTCCTTACTTAAATTTCATATTTTTGAAAGGTTTTATAAAATGATAATGTGATTGCTGCGTTGGTTCTTGCTCAGCTTTTGAATAACAGTCCATTCTTTATGCTGATCCTGGTGGCTGAGTGGGAAATACTTTTTTCGTTTGATGGTTTGACATTGTAACATTTGTTTAAATATTACAAACTTTCAGCCATGGTCGTACGGTAAAGGGAGTTTCAGGGGGTTGAAAAACCACCGAAATAACGGCATCATTAACCATATCTATCCTCTATAAATATAATTGTGTATAGTCATGTATAGTCAAAGGCACTTCAAAAAGTATATATTAATCTTTATGAAGCCTTCTCTTATGTTAATACGGTTTTGGAAGGTTTAAAACTGCAATGCAGAAATTCTGAAGTACTTAAGACACTGTATCAAATAACATTAATACTGTCTTTAGATGTTGGCAGAGCTATCACAATGCCCAACTGTGCATCAGGTTCACAGAGAAAATGTTCCAGCGTCAGGTCCAGAGGAATAGTACATGAGGGAAATATTCATACCATTTTTAGACAATGTAATAGGGCAATTAAAGGAACGATTTCGAAACCACAACCAGTTTCTCTCAAACTACCAAAACGGGATCTCTAAATATCTTGAAGATGATGAGAGTGGCCAAAACTGTAGATTTTTACAGATAACTTCGTCCACATCCTAACCTGCTCTTTGCAAAATTTCAATTATAGAAAAAGTGGGGCAATGTAAATCTAAAAGACAGACCAAGTGCTACAATAGGAGCATTTTTCATTGTAGTGAAACATTTTATCCAAATGTGAGGATACCTTTTCTGATACTGGTGACTCTTTCCATTTCTACTGCGCAACACCATGGCACAAGATTGCCTTAACAGCATTGCCCTTCTCAGTGTTCACAGAGAAATCAAAGTGGACACAGATAACGTTATCACTAAATTTTCACTGAGTCAAAGGAGGGTATATTTGATCTTGAGATGATAATAAATTTGACTTTTTTTTTAATTGATGCAAAATATAACGTTTTAGAGCCATCACATCTGTATTATAGCAAAATATTAAATATGTAATGTCAAGTCAGATCTTGAATGTTTAGTATATATGTTGTTTTTCAAATACTTATAAATAGTGTTTCTGTAAAATTTTGGAAAGGTTCTTTATACTAAACATAAATCCCCTCCCCCAAAATAATTTTCACCTTACGCCCATACTTTCAGCAATGTAATTATTTGTCTTTCTTCCAAAATGTAAATGTTCTGTCAACAACCAGAGTTATAGCGTTGGCTAATTGTTTCTGCGTTATTATGGCCAGATACATGCTTTGATACTTTACGAGAGATAAAACACAAGACCATATTTAAATAATGTAACGAAATGTTGAGCCAAACCATGTTATTAAGATTCGGATGGACACCTACTCTTTAAGAACGATAAAGTTATAGAGTCTATTTCTTAGCAACTATACACATTAACAACATGCGTTTTTTTTTTATTCAACTTGTAAATTTAAAATGAACTATATTAATGAAAAATGTTCTATCATAGACGACGAATATTTGTAATACAATAATTTTAACAAAATTTCATATTTTCAAATTAAATCATGTCTAAACTTTTGAAAAAGTTTAGTAGCTTTCTGGTGGATTGCTCTGTCTTCGGAAGAACCTCTTCCTTTCCTCCCCAACCCATTTTGGCATTCACTATCATTCCATCTTTTTTTCTGTAAGCCCCGCTACTCCCCCTTCACTCAACCCATTTATATCCTGTTCAGGTTAAACCCTTGACTTGACACTAATTGTATGTCACCTTCAAATCTGAGCTATTTAAAATGTTTTCTTCGATGTATTTGTATGATCTATGTTAAAGGTTTTTTTATAGAATAAGCTTGATTATGTTTAGCTTATAAATAATTTGCATGAACAGTGTTTCCTTGATTAGATAAAACCTATTTGTATAACATTGGTTTTGTAAGAAGAGAGAGGTGAAAAGGATTTCTATAAATAGTTTTATTCATGTTTTATAGACGAAAAGACCTTTTCCCACTTATAGCAGAATTATTTTTGAAGATATTAAGATTCAGTGGCGCATCCAGGAGTTTACTTAGGGGAGGGTGGGCATGTGAGTCATAGCTATTATTTATATTCCCTCAAAATATTCATCAAATTAGTTTAGTTTAAGGCATCTTTATTTTAGAGAAATTACACACACACAAACACAAACACACCCACAACCACACAA
>CABFVZ010001638.1:39446-63078 GCA_902151445.1 Timema monikensis | reverse complement strand
TGCCTGTTGAATGTAAGGACACTCTGAAAGGGGGGTAAAATAGAGGGGGTGAGAGAGTTCAGTGTAGTGACTGCCATAACTACATCAGCGCACCCCTGGTGGGGTGATAATACATGGAACTACTGGGAAGAGAGATTTGAAAAACCTCAAGAGGTCCATCCGAATCTTAACTGTAAATCAACAAATGGGATTTCACTTTTGGTTAGTTAAGAATTCCTGAAATATAGGTGTTAAATGTACGCTCCGTTTACCCTGAAAGGTAGCAGTTTATATTGATTGGTTCCATTCTGGTATAATTAGTCAAGGAAAAACTGATATCTTTGAGAATGGACAAAGGGGACATAACTAATAGTACAAAATAAAACCTAATAAACCAAATTGTTAACAATTTACTCTCTGGGAGACTGTACGAGAATCTCTCATGGACCACTGTTGTTCACTGTTTCACTCATCCAACTAAGTTACCTGTGGAGCTCTGCTGGGTCGATCTCAAACTTCCAAATGGATGAGAGGAGATCAAATTTATTGGTTAAAATAGCTATTCCAGTATTTATTCCCCCTGTCTCTTAATCTTAAAATATCTGGACAATTATACACTGCCCTTTTTTCATGATTTATCCCATGAGATATAGAGACCAAGATATTTAAGTCTAAGTACTTGTTTCGTTTTATTTTAACTACTTGGTGCACATATCAGGTAGCTTTTAGTGGGTTTATAAAAGGATATTTTGGTAAACTTTATTTTGTTTTTGTTTTTATTCAAAAACTATGATTTCTTATTCATTAAATGATAAAACCTTAAAGTAATTAGCTTCAAAACAAAACATTCCTATTTAATTGCCTGGTAATCCAATCTTAACATTTCTTATTTCTCTACATTCGACTCTATTTCAATGATGATACGATATGAAGATAATAATGTGGATCTATTTATTTTCAAATATTTAGCATTTAAAGACTGTTTCATCCCCATTTTTGCCATTCTCAACGATTCTAAACATATTTTAAACATATTTGGCTAGTTTCTTGATGCATGTGTATATAATTATGTTAATTGATTTCTAGGCATGTTGGTGTGTATTTTTAGCAGATATTTTAACTACAAATTGAACATGTTTGTCGTTATTATGTAAAGCAACAACTTGTTTATACCATTTATGTTACTCTTCTTTTAATTGTTTCTGTCACTCTAGAGTTTATATAATATCAAATGTCGCAACATATTTATCCTATATAAACTGTTTTTGAGAATAAATATTCACACGTAGGCCTACATGTGCTTATCAACAAATTAGCCACTGACTGCACGAAGAAAGATTACTTCTCTCAAAGAGAACTAGATGTACTTAAGCAAAATATAATACAGTATAGCCATATCAACCACTGTAACAATAACTATCTTGTTTGTATGAAGATTTATACAAAGCCACCCAGTCTAAACCGGCCTACTAAATATCTTGCTCCCGATTCCTATTGATATGGTGGAAATTCTTGGAGAATCAAGTGAAAAACAGCTGACCAGCATTGACTAGAAAATAATACCACGAGGAACCAGCATTTCTGATAAAGGAGAGCAAAAGCATTTTATATGATTAAGATATGTATTATTAGTAATAAAATAACAGTGGTAATTCCTTTTTACGCAATCTATTTTTGTATTGGAAAAGCGGGGCGTTACCCATAGTCGTTAGGGGGCCTATACAAGGCAAAGTTTGAGAGCCATTGGCTTCGCGTAATCATATAAGAAGGTTGAACGTTAGAGTATTTCATGCGCTTAGTCCAATATCTTTTATTGGCGTGAGAGGGAGGGCTCGTCATGAACGAGGGATGCTATTTTGGTGCTTGCCTCTCCGACCCTTGGTGGGGCCTATACTACTACCTCCTAATTTTAACTCCGTCAAGTAATCGAATAACAACTAGAGGGAGCTGACAGAGCTAACTCAGCTCCAGTAGGGTTAGCTCTTACTTGATAGGTTAGGGTTCCACTAATAATTAGAGAGCTGATAGAGCTAACTCAGCTCCAGTAGGGTTAGCTCTTACTTGATAGGTTAGGGTTCCACTAACAATTAGAGAGCTGATAGAGCTAGTTCGATTATAGTGGAGTTAACTCTGTCGGGTTTCGAATAAAAAAACTAGAGAGAGCTAACAGAGCTAGCTCAGGTCCAGTGGGGCTTACTCTGGCAGGTTTAGAATAATGACTATAGAGAGCTGAAAGAGCTAATTAAACCCCAGTGCGATTAACTTTGACTTTGAAGATTAGGGTTCAAACCATAATTCTAGTCCCGACCGGATGAATGTTTTTCTATCCTCTCCCTAGTCGAATGCTTGTGCATCTCCTCTTACCACATCTTTCCTGACCCCTTATATTATATATTTAATCATTTTTGTACTAAACATATTCTCATATCATGCCTTTAGGGAAGGCAACAGTATATCTATTACAAAAAGAAGTTGTTGAATCACAAGGGAAACAAAAAAGCAATTCTAGGGCGTGTGAGACTTGTTTAGTGGCTAAGAAAGTTGACGGAAAATATAGCATGTGAAGAGTTAGTTAAATGGCTTTCGAAGGCAATAGTAGATCTTGGAAGGGAAGGGATTGTAGAGAGACAAAGGAAATAGACAACGTGTCTGGTAAAGGAAGGTTTGATTAAGGGACAAAGGGCATTACAACATATCTGGTACAAGAAGGTTTGATTGAGGAACAAAGGAAATAGACAACATGTCTGGCACAGAAAGTGTTTATTCAGGGGTGAAAGAAATGGACAACATATCTGGTACAGCAAGTGTTGATTCAGGGGCATGGACGATGGATAATGAGTATGGTTTCGGAAGGGTTGATTGAGGGGCAAAGGAGATGGACAACATGTCTAGTACAGGAAGGGTTGATTGAGGTACAAATGAACTAGACAACATGTCTGGTACAGAGAGGGTTGATTCAGGGGTGATGAAATGGACAACATGTCTGGTACAGCAGACAACATGTCTGCTACAGAAATGGTTGATTCAAGGGCAAAGACGACGGAAGGACAGGAAGGGTTGATTGAGGTACAAAGGAAATAGACAACATGTATGGTACAGAAAGGTTTGATTCAAGGGCAAAGACGATGGACAATGTCTATGGTACAGGAAGGGTTGGTTGAGGGGCAAAGGTTGGACAACATGCTACTAGAGGAAGGGTTTATTGAAGGGCAAGAGAGGTTGACAACATGTCTAGCACAGGAAGGCTTGCTTGACGCAACGGTTTTATCCATGACGCTGAGTCGGGTAAGCGAATTTTAAACTTATTGGTTGCATAAATTATAGTTTTTCATATTGTTTTTTAATCCTCTATACAGCCTAGTGCTGATACGTTTTCTTTAAATTTACTCTCTTAGTCTTATTTTCCAAGTTAAGTCACGAATTGCCACAGCAAATTAACTTTAGACTACTTTAGTCTAGAATTGCTCCTTAGAGCATACTTTCAGTCAAATCTTAATCACTCTTACTCCATTTCCTTTCGCACCCTGTGAAGACTAATTTTGGATCCTATTGGTATTTGAGCTCTTTTCTCTGAAAGACGGCTCATTGCTTTCAGCCATGGCTGGTACTCCTTTTAGCCCCGTTCCCCCTTGAGCCCCCTCATTTTACCTCTACAGGTGGAGTTCAAAATACCTCATTCTTTGTTTATGAAGTCGTCCACTTATAGCACACATTCTACTTTAATTTCTGTCGAGGTCCGAAATTTAATATTTCATCGTGTTTTTTTATGTTAACTCAATTTGTAAAATGTCTTGATATAATCGTGTGCTAAGAACGACAAAATTAATCACTTAACAATAATAGAACCAGCAATTTACTTGCAAATCTTTAGTTTGTATTTAAACTATTTTGGCAGGTTAACAAAGTATTTCTTAATCTTGAACGAGATACAAACACACACTACTTAACTGTTTGATAAATTTGGTTGGTTCATTCCAACCATTTTACTAGAATCAATTCATTGTGAAACAACTTTTGTAATCTACTTTTTCTTTGCCACCGCTTCTTACTACCTATTTGGGATATTTGCATTATGTACTGTGTTAGTTATGAGGAAGGTTGAATTTAGAGTAAGAGCACACGTAGTTGCATGGAGGGAGAGTGGAAAACCATTTAGGAACAACCACCCAGTACACCCAACTGGGATTCAAACCCCTATCTCCCTGTCATCGTCAGTTTAACCTATTGCAAGAGTGGCGCATTAGGCCATGCGGCAACCATACCGGATCTTTTCACTTTTCAATTTTGTTATGTTTTTAAACACTATTAAAACGGTTCCTCTAGTTTTGATTTTTTTTTTTTTTTACATTCTCATATCAAGAGAATTTATTGTGATCGTGAAAAAATTGATCTCGAGATTATGACGAATCTTTGCGTTTTATGGGAACACGAAGCCAAAAAAGTGAATTTTACCATTTTGTTTGTCCCCATGTCTGTCTGTCTGTCGCTGACCACGGATCCGAAATGGTTGAATGGATTTTGTTCAAACTTGATATTTATATTTTATAGGGTACACCACGGGATTTTTTTTTATTTTGACTCTAGCCCTCAAATTAAGGGTAGTTTTCTGATGAGTTAATTTTTTTAGTTTAAATATCTTTCTTAAATAGCTATAACGATTATGATTAAAATGCATATCTAAGATTGGTTTGACATGATCAATAGCACCGTGTAATTAGTTTTTGGGCAAATTTCGTTGAAGGGTAGATTAGTAATGGGATTTTTTTTTAATTCAAAATATTTCAAAAGTGTCTCAAACAATTTTGTTTTAATTGTATACATGGGAATTGTGGTTTATGACTAATAACGTATACTTGTTTTTGGTTTTAAAACTTATTTATGTATAGTTTATTGATGACTGTTATTCAAAAACTAGAAATATTTTTCAAAGTGCTATAGCGATTTGGTTCCAAATGGGTATCTTGGGAATGTTTGATATGACAATAACCAATGTATACTTTTTTTAGATAAAAATCCATTCATGGGTAATTTACTGTTGACTGATTTTACAAAAACTGGAAATATTTTAAAACTAGTCCTAATAATTTGGTTCTAAATGGGTATCTTGAAAGTGTTTGACAATACAAATAACCCTATATACTTGGTTTTGGGTAAAAATTCGATAGAAGGTTGTTTAATGAAGAGTGATTTTTGAAAATAGCTCTTATGATTTTGTTTAAAATATATATCTGGGGGGTGTTTGACATGAACATGACAAATAAAGCTGTATACTTGTTATTGAGGGGGAAATTGGCTTTTGGGTAGCTTACTGATGACTTTTATTAAATTTGAATTTATTAAAAAATGGCTCTAACAATTTAACAAATTACAAGTTTAAGGTAGTTTACTTACGACAAATTATTGAAACTTAAATATTTTTTGAAAATTGACATTAAAGATTGAATTCATAAGGGTAATATGGGAATAGTTAATCATGATAAATAAGATTTATTTTTTACAAATAAATAATTTAATTGTAGTTTGCAAATAATTTATTTTTGAAATTTGAATTGTGTCAAAGATACTTGAACAATTTGATTTAAAATGTAGAAAGAATGTTTATTATAATCATCAAGATGATAGGTGACCTGGCGGTCTAGGAGTAAGGTGTCGGATTTCTGTGCTGGGGGTAAAGGTTTCAACCCTTGGTCCCGGCACAGATTAATCTGATTACCAAACCCTTCCTTCACCTCTGACAAGACGTGTATTAATCACAACTTGTGAATGTGTGGCATGCCAGGCCTCCATTGTGGTTCGGATCCCACGTTAAAATGCAGGTCCTCAATTTTGTCTCACTATCACCCTACCATTACACATTAGCGTAAGTGCGAACGGGTAGTAAGACGCGGTGCTAATAATAATAGTAATAATAATAATAACAACAAGATGACATATTTGTTTTTATAAGGAAAAATTTTTTGAAAATAATCTTAGAAGGTATAATACACAATATGAGAAAGTTTTTGCGATTGTGTCGTACCATTTATTTTTAATTATAATACAGAAAACCGTACCACGATGTGACTCCTGGTTCGAGCTGTATTATCTACTTTTTTTAATCACCGTGTCTTACGCCTTCGATATATACACTATGTACTAATTATACTAGTGACTTTAGGGATGAGTAAGGCTATATTTAGTGAAAGTGTAGCGTGGAGGGTGAGTAGAAAACCATTTTGTAAATACCACCCAACTGACGTTTGAACCTTAATCTCCCCATAATCGGCAGTCTAGTCTACTGCGATAGTAGCGCCTTAGATCATGCAGCCACTGAAGCAGTTTTACTACCTACTTATGATTGGTATCATCCCAAGGGTGAACAAGTTCTTTATTACAAAACACTCACATCGGTGGGCACGCTGATTAAGTTTTAGGCTCATATAGTTTGGGATTCAAATCCCGGCCGAGTATACTGAAGGTTTTTATTCCTAAATAGTTACCTATTCCTCCTTCACAATACGCGGAAATATTTCTTATCATCTCTATCTTTATCATCCTTAACCTATTAGTGTAATATAAGTGGGAGTGTAGGGGACGCGAAAAAAGGACAGTTTTTTTTGTTGCCGTTTTTATTGCAAAACATTTTTTGGCTAAAATAAATCAAATATTGCTTTAGTACAAACATGTGAGTTTAAATTTCTTCACATGGTGATACTAACAGTTGTATAATATATCCCGTGATCATAGCGGCATTAGATGAGATTTTTTTTTTAATGAAAAGAAAAAGTTGCCATTAAATTTTAGGATACCTTTGACAGATATTCAACGACAGCTGTTGATATCACTCTGTGAAGAAAATTAAACTCTAGGGTTCTTCTGGAGCATTATTTGATTTGTTTCGACCAAAATATGTTTTTAAATAGACCTTCAAAAACACTGCTCTTTTCTTGCTTCCGCTATATTCCCACCTTAAATACGTTTAGCCCGAACAGGCAGTAAGACGCGATGTATTAAAAACCCAAAATTGAAACGTAAGTCAACAAGAATCTTTAAGCATCACTGTTAATCTAGCTTGTTCTATTTGTTTTCTTTACTAAATTAAATATCTAAATGAAAATTCTCAACTTGGTTACATTCTTTCAATGGTTATAGATGTTTTCTACTTAGCCTATATTAACATTATATGTCAATCACCCGTTTCCTTGGACACATGGCCTAAGGTGTCACTCTTGCAATAGACTAGACTTCCGATGACGGGGATATTGGGATTAGGTCCCGGTCGGGTGTACTAAGGGTGGTTTGTACAAAATGGTTTACTCCACGCAAATGCGGGTAAACTTCATCTAAATTCAACCTTGCTCATCTCTAACACATTAGTGTGATTAGTATATAGAGGTATAGCCCGAAAGGGTATTAAGACATAGTGCTAAAAAAATTACAGATATTTTTACCGTTCCCTGAGTAGTCTATAGGAAGGCCATCTAGACCAGTGGTTCTTAGCAGGGGGTATGTGTCTCATTCTCTAAAAAAATGTTTAACAAATTTTTAACACCGTGTCTTACTACACTTTCGGGATATAAGCTTAAGTACTAATTACGCTAATGGTGTTAGGGATTCGGAAGGTTATATTGAAAGGAAGTGTACCCGTATTTGCGTAGAGGAAGAGTGGAAAACCATTTTGGAAAAAACTATCCTCAGTACAACTGGCCGAGATTAGAACCTCAAACTTCCCGTCAACAGCAGTATAGTCTACTGCGAGATTAGCGCCTTAGACCGTGCTGCCACGTAAGTGGGCTAAAAAATTGTTACCCGCCTCGGTGGCGTAGTTGGCTAACGCACTGCCAAGGACGGGGAGATCGAGGTTCGAATCTCGGTTCGGGTGAACTGGGGTTGTTTTTACACTCACCCTTCATGGAAATGCGGGTTCACTGCATATAAATTCAAGTTTTCCCATTCCTAATCCATTAGCATAATTAGTACTTAAGCGTATAACCCGAACGGGTAGTAAGACGTGGTGCTAAATATTAGATATAAAGTTGTTGTTAAAGTATATCTAATAATAAATATATAATAACTTGAATTGTATATTTAATAAGCACATAAAACACTACTGCATTGATGTGAAATTAGAATGGTAAACCTATAAGGTTATTTTTGTTCGGATTATACGCATGCACATTGCGATAATAGAAAAGGGGTGAGGGTAGAATTTTTAGAAGTACCCGCATTTACGTGGATGCAGAGTGTGAAGCCATCGAGAGAGAAAAAAATTGCCTTCAGTGCATCTACTGGTACTCTAACTATAATTTCCCTGTCACTGGCAATTTAGTCCAACAAGAGACACACTTTTTATCACACGACTACTGATGAAGGTAAAACTATTTTTAAAATAATATGTGGATAACCACCCTCACTGTAGACCTATATATCTAGTATTTGAACCCTAACCTCTCTGTCATCGGCGACCAAGGTGACCAAGGACACAGGTCAAACACCTCAAACCACTCGGCCATCATTGGGGGGAGGGGCGGAGGGTGTTTCGTTTGTTTTGTCAATATCCTTCGTTTATCTCAAGTCTTTAAAATAGGTCAAATTTGGCCAAGAATAATTAGGCCATCCACTTCAATTGTTCTGGAACATATTCTATCTGATAAATATACAACCAACCTGTTGGCTACATCGGTCATATTCTATCTGATAAATAATACAAAGTCTTTTTTTTTTCTAGCTCATATCTTATAAGAATTCAATTAATCTGTTGGTTATTTGGTTCATATTCTATCTCATAAATAATACAACTAATTTGATGGCTATCTGGACCATATCTGACAAACAATATAACCAATCTTTTGGTTATCTGGGTCATATCTGATAAATAATACAACCGATCTGTTTGATATCTGCGTATATTTTATCTGATAAATAATACGACCAATCTGTTGGCTATCTAAGTGATATTTTAGTTAATAAATAATACAACCAATCTGTTGGATATCTAAGTCATATTCTAGCTGATAAATAATACAACCAATCGGTTGTCTATCCCCAACTTACATTGACTAATCTAAGAACGAAAGATAGAAGATGGTTAATTTTAGAAGAAAAAAAAATCATTAGCATTGGTCTCTAAAGAGGCAAAATAGCTAATATTTGGAGTGGGGAGTGAAATTGCATTCGACAAGTATTCCAACCCCATTCTCCCCTGTGGAGTCAATCATCCTAGCGCTAAGTGGATTTTATCCATTTTACATTAAATTCATTATTATTAAGTTAGCTTATTTTTGATTTCATAATTATTCGACCAATGTACGCTTTTTTAGGTGTTACTTTGCTTGTAGATACTTGCAAAATGGATTCACTATAAATATATATTTGTGACTGTTTAGCAATAATTATTACAAATTATAGTTTAAAAAAGAATAAAATTAATCCCATCCATCACAATGCCTTCATCTCCTTCCTCCACCCAAACTGTCACCATATCTCTCGCCCAGGCTTGTCAATGTGTCCCACCACGCTCCAACAAGGGTAGAAGCCGGTTGGCCTGTTTAATCCAATGTTAAGCAATTCTTTTGTCAGGATCTTGGCATCCCAAGTGGGCGTGTCGGTGTCGGTAGATTACGCCAGGTATCCCGTCAAGCCGTGAAAGGAGGGGAGGGGTCAAATTAACCCAATTTTATGGTAGTGGTGGGTGTGAAATGGGTCGTGCGCCGCAAGCTTGGAGACGTGCTGTTGTCTGATCGGAGAGCAGCGTCTGCGCCGCGTCGCGCGGAGGGATTTAGGACAACGTGCGTCGCTTGGGTGGGGGCAGGGTGAGTGAGTGAAGAGGGGGGTCCATAGGATATTTTGGGAGGGGAACGAGGGAAAGGAAAGAAGAAAAAGAAAAACGGCGTAAAGGTACCGAGATGTTGTTGGGTGAGGTAGTCAGCTAATAGTTGTCAACGAACGGTAGCCGCGTCCAGTTCGCATCTCGTCAGACGTCGTCGGATCAATTCAATCTAATCTAAAGTATTTCGGCGAACAAGAGAACGGCACTTGTACGACCTTTTCAAAAAAAAATCTTCGACAAATAATTTGAATTTTCATTATTCAAACGAGTCGAGTTAAAACGAATTCAAACCAATCCCGGTGTCTTTTTTGGTGAATATCTTCTATATTCTTTTACCCGTACGCGTCGCTCTACTTAGCCATGGCAGACGTCGAAGTTCAGATGCAATTCACGACGACGGAACGTAAAACTCGCAAGGTGAAGAAAACCAGCAAAAGGCGTGAGAGCACGGATACGGACCGTATCGACAGCGAGGTCACCATCACGGAGCTCGGCAGCAAGGAGAACCATCTGCAGAACAACGAGCAGGGGTATGTGCTGGCTGGTTAGTTGGGGTTGGTCGCATCTGAGCGCGCTCTAAGAGTTCCCGCTATGGAAACAATTGCACCGTGTAGTGTTGTGTGCTGTGCTGTGTTTTACCGTCACTATCACCTCACAACACACACATGATATGCATCACATGTTCATTGCATTCATTCAAGTTACACTCACTTATTGATCCTTATTTTCCCCTATATACAGAGAAATAGATCATGGCCTCTGTATAAACTATTAATTATTATATATTAATAGATTGTTTCACTGATTTAACACTGTAGAAAAACAAGTATAGAAACAGAAAATCACAATCCTAAACTTAGAAAACTCTTTCACGTTGATTTTTACAAGATCATATTTAGTTTATTATGTATAATTATCACTCACCACTTTCATATTCGTAAGTTT
Source organism: Timema monikensis (assembly GCA_902151445.1). Taxonomy (NCBI): domain Eukaryota; kingdom Metazoa; phylum Arthropoda; class Insecta; order Phasmatodea; family Timematidae; genus Timema; species Timema monikensis. Next base: position 52,346 of record CABFVZ010001638.1, on the reverse strand, counting down.
TGCGCCCGCATTGTTGGACACGTGGGCTTAGGCATCAACCTCTAGTCTGGTTTACCGGTGGTAGTGAGGTCGAGGCTCTACTCCCTGCCAGATGTACCTAAAGTGTCACGCCACCTCCACTCTAAAGTGGATGCATTTCCTCTAAATTCTACCTTCCTCATTCCTTCCTCCTTAGTGTAGATAAGTGGATAGCCCAGACTGGTTGTAATATGTGGTGTAAATAAAAAATAAGGCTGCTGCTACCAGTCAATAAATAGTTTGTCCATATAGATATACTATATAAAGAGTTTCTATTGAGCGCAGGGAATGGATGGTGTCATTTAGTCTAATGACTAGCACATTTTACAAATCGACAAGCTACTATGTTCATTTACCGACTTGTAAACTGTTAAAATGAGTTTTGATTTCCCTTATTTAAAGACTGAAATAAAATAATAATGTTTTGTAAAATTATGAACTATGCTTTTACAACCCAAAATAATAGCGGTTACGAAAACAATGTATTCTGAAATTTGATCCCATATAAATAGTACCTGGGGTGGCCCAAATCGCTAAAGGGTTCCAAGTTTGAATCTTGTCTAGGCACTTCGAACAAGGGTATTTTGAGGTTCACTCTTTAACAGGAGGCTCCAAAGGCTGTCAGAGAGTTAAGGGAGAAATCATACGAATATCTCTGACTTGTGTTTAAATAAAAGTTGGTTTTTCGTTCAAGATGCCAAATATCAACTAAATTAGCTTGTCAGATTACAATGATTTGCTTAAACAATCTGTTAATTGGAACTTATTGTATTTTTTCAATTGGGTTTTTGGTAATTAAGATAATATAACCCGCTTCGGTCGCCGCATATTCTTTTGCGTCACTCTCACAATAAACTGGACTGCCGATGACAGGGAGATCGGGGTTCGAATCCTATTTGGGTTCACTGAGGGTGTTTTATCCTAAATGGTTTTCCACACTTCCTCCAAGTAAATGCGGGTACACTTCCTCTAAATTCAACCCTTTTAATTTCTAACACCTTAACGCAATTAGTACAAATGTGTATAACCCGAACGGGTAGTAAGATGCGGTGCTAAAAATAAATACAACATAATCACAAATGATAAAATAAATCAAACTTGTTTTCATTTATAAAAAAACATCAAATTTATAATGAAAACTCATTTTATTTGTCATTTCTAACCTTTTTCGGTGGTCACCTAGTCTAAAGCCTCAGGTTTGCAGAATACTGGATTTCCGGTAACAGGGAGGTTGAATGAAGTTCAAATCTCAGCTTGGTGCGCTAGAGGTGGTTTTAAACTTGTGTTTTATCACTGTGATATTTTCATCCTTGACGCAAATGCGGATGCACTTCCTCTAAACCACACTTACAATCCCTACCCCTTAGATTAAATCGTTATTAGCCATTATGCTGTTCTAATGAAAAAATACAAGCCATTTTATCTGGAATGACATACAAAACCATATGTTGTTGGTTTATATGTGTGCCACGCGTCTTAATGCCGACTGGGCTTTTCTCATATCTCGTTAAATAAAACAAAATTAAAGTACTATGTACGTTTTATCTTTGCATAATACTTGATGCTATAGCGTGTTTTTATAAGTACTTGTATCACCAAATAATGAACATTTTGTATTTTAATAAACATGTCTTCCATTAAATCGGTTATCTCATTATAGTAACGTGACCTTTTTGAGATTTGTTTTTTCATTGTAAATTGAATTAATATATGTTGCCTCAAAGTTGAGTGAATGGTAAGAGTAATTATCCTTCTAATTAGAGTACATACAAATTCAATTATTTTAAATTTTGAAACATCACTTTGTATCTAAACCCTTTTTTTTAAACAAGAAAAACTTCAAACAGAGACATAATATATACATTATTTTCAATAATTATTTCTTTAAAAATTAAATTATAAATCGCACACTTTTTTTGTTAGAGAACAGTAAACCATAGAATTAACTATTTAAAAAAATATTTTTTCAAATACATTTTAAACAAATAAGTCCCTACTATAATCTAAATAGTATTGTTTTTTAAACAGTATTTGTTGTATAATACACACATTCTGGTATAATGTAAGATATGTAAACTTTATAAATTTTCTGAAACTAAACTATTATCAAGTTCTGTTAGTTTTAATAACCAATAAAACATCATAAATAATAACATTCAAAACTACTTGTCTGTCTAATAGCTACAGTATTTATTATACTACTAATTGTTTGCGTAAGTTTAAGTTTAAAGAAAGCTATAAAATTGGTGCTACAGGTCTGTTGTACCTACCTGTATTTAATTAGCTGAAAATACAATTTGTGTCTCCTAATACCTATGATTAATAACAGCGAGTGTTTTTGAAATTTCTTGGGACTAATGTTTTGGTTTAGCAATGTTAATTGTTTTACAGTAGATCATATTTCCATCCATTTTTATAACTTGCAATAATTATTGTATACGAAAATAATCAGATACAATTTTACAGCAATTGGAATTGGGATTTTAGCTTAAAATAATAGAAAGTCTTATTTAATTACCGTGTCTGTCTATGTATTTACAAATATGGTGAGATATGTTCTCTCTCTACCTTAATTGTATAGCTATTCACACTTCACTATTAAATATGGCGGATACTTTGAGTATATAGTTTGTATTACATTAGATACATCTAGTTGACGTTAGCCACACCTTTACAAGATATCCTATGTTTTTTGTTTGGGAATTTTAACTCAATGTTTTCTATTATTTGCAATAAATCTTATCAAGTAATTAGAGCATATATGCTTTTAATAAACATCTTATTTACCATTATAAGAGAGCGCATTTAACTAGATGCTTAGCCAAGATCTTTTTTTATAAACAAAGTGTTAGATAAAAACATGCTTCAAACAAAATATTAAAATCATCATAACATTAAAAATAAAAAAATAATAAACACAATAATAAATAATGAGATTAGATATTATCTATAATGTGTATTATCTGTAGCCATCCAAGGAACTCCGTCCCCCACTGCAATATTACATATCATGTCAAAGCAGCTGATTAAAGTATGTCACCTTTATTTAACACACCCTATAGGCTATATTTAATTTTGGACAATTAAACATCACTAAAGCCAAACTAAACACTAATTGTATATTTGATTTATTGTACAGAGCTTTCCATTCGAAAGCTAATTATAATAACTAGTAGAAAAAAGACTACTCCAGGAAGCTATTAGAATGAAATGGAAAACGTTTAATTCTGTCAAACTTTGTAGTTGTATTAATCTCCTTAAAGAATAGCATGCGCATGTTTGACCTAACATAATGCTTATTGTTAAATAAAACTACCATTTGAAATAAACTTCACAATGGTCTTAATAAAATTTAAACTAACTCTGGTAGCATTGAGAGATGTAAAACAACCTAAAAAGGAACTTCTGATAGTAGTATGCAAATAGCAAATAAGGTTCTCGATATATTATATGAGCTAAACGTTCAAAATGATTTATATAAGTTTTTAATTAAATACTTTCTTAAATAATAAGTGGAACGTAATCAAGCGAGTGAAATATCGAACAGATGTTATGGAGAGTTCCTTTCTGACTTTGTCGACAGTTTAATCTCGCGATAGATAAAATAATTCAAATACTATTGTTCTTTACCTTTTTATTTGAAGGTATTACATTTTTCGCCATTTGTATTAAAAACTATTTTATATTCTAGATTAAAATTAGAAATGTTGAGCTAATTACATATCAATGTGTTGAATAACCCTAATCGGTGGACTCGAGATCAAAGTCATCAGTCTCGTCTTGTCTGGTACAGCGATGATGGGAAAATTTGGGATGTGAAATCGTGTGGGGGATTGAGGTTATTTTCTGGATGATTTCCCAATTTCTATTTACGAAAATATGTGTACATTTCCTATAAACTATACCTTATTCATTGATATGTGATCTTTGTTGAAATGCACATGGAAAAAACAAAGCCTGATAAAGTTATCAAATTTGGTGTGACAAGGAGAAGTCACGCAAATATTTAAAAATCACTAGATTTTCCTAAAATGTTTGCACTAGTTCTCGAATTACGAAATATAATAGTGTAAAACAGTTTAAACCATTAGCTTTATCCACAAATCTTGTGTTTTTATGAAAATCACCGGCATATTTATCTTTAATAATTATTGTGTCAAGTACTTAATAGAAAGCGGGTCCATATTAATAACAAGAACTAAGAGGATAGCTTAAATATCCCATTTATTTGCCAACATGTAGTCTAAATAGGTTAGAAACGCTTGAGAAAATCTCAACTCATTTTTATAGTGGAGTAGTAGAAGGGTGACCTGGTGGTCTAGGGGTAAGGTGTCGGACTTCTATGCTGAGGTCCGGGTTTCAATCCTCGGTCCCGGCACATATTTATCTGATTACCAAACCCTTCCTTCACCTCTGACAAGACGTGTATTAATTACAACTTGTGAATGTGGAGAATGCCAGGTCTCCACCGTGGTTCTGATTCCACATTAAACTGTAGGTCCTCCATTGCATTTACCATTACATATTAGCGTAAGTGCGTACAACCCGAACGGGTAGTAAGACGCTGTTATAATAATAATATAATGGAGTACGGTAATACTACATTAATACTATATAAACTAGAAGATGTAGTTTCCTACCTTTTTGCTTTTCATAAACTCGCAACACTGTATCAATCCATCTCGCTATATATTCGTATTTTGTATATTTTATAAATAAATCTTAAGTCTTAAAAACAAATCTTATTTTTGTAGGCCTATTGTAGAACTAACTCAATTTAATTACTGAATCCTTCACTTTCTCATTTTCTCTATTATCTCTCTCAAGAACCCTGTCACACAGCTGAGTGTGCCGAGCTCTGGTCAGAAGGGTCGGGGCTCGAATGGTTCGAATATCAGATTGGTTTTTACATTGGGGTATTCCGTTCTCTCTTTAGGCAATTTTTGCTTTGATTTCCATTTAATGATCTACATTATCTCCATTCCCTTAGGTTAACTGGTTGTGTTTGGTTGAACATGAATAAAACGAATAAATAAAACCATGATTTACTTCACCTTCAATAAAAAAGTTTTTCGTATTTGCTCATTCCTAATTTCTCATAAAATAAATACCAATTCCGTTTCATCTTTTGAAATGTACGTGAACCATTCCTATAGTCAAGGTTTATGTTTCACCTCCTTTCTAGCGAGGTCTCCTTTTGTTTCAATTGCATTAATTCGAAAATAACTGGAGGACCTTTGCCAACATTAATATGGTCACTCATTACTGGTCCTTGCGTTGCAACACGATAAAGCACTGTTGAAAATAATCCAAATGCGCAGTTTAGGTCCCATTGGCTCGCCCCCTTTCGCTGAATGTTGCCCCGCAACTTCTGGGGAGGTTCCACATTTAGGCCTGAATTCATACAGGATTGCAGAATATCTATTCACTTGCTAGGCCAAAATATAGCTTTCATCTATATCTATATTAATATTATAAAGAGGAAAGATTTGATTTTTTGTTGTTTTTTTTGTTTGTAATGGATAAACTCAAAAACTACTAGACCTATTTAAAAAAAAAATTCACCAATATAGAGCTACATTATCACCGAGTAACATAGGCTATATTTTATTTTGAAAATTTAATTTATTCCTCATAAAAATGTTGATAGTATATTATATAGTCGTTGGAAAGAAAAAGTTGTTGAAGGGAAAGTGGGGTTGGTGAAGGGGGCGGGAGGGTAGGGGGGAGGAAAGAGAAATATATGTAGTGACGAGGAACGCAAAAAAAAAAATTAAAAAAAATTTTACATGAAAGTGGAGGAAGCTGAAAAATGTATTTGATTTTAACAATTTGTTTGATTGGTGTATACACAATTCTTTTCGCGCCTAGAGCAAACAAAATTATAGAGGAATGAGATGAAAATAGGAGGGAGGGTAAAAAGAGGGAGGGAGCTATACAGTGATGGTAGGACTGTGTTTAAAAAAAAAAGTTAAAAAAATATTTGTTTTTATATTGACATGATGGATGATTTGAAGCTTTGTTTTACAGGATTCTTTACAATATTTTTTTGCGGGGAAGGGGGCTAGTTTTTAATATTTCAGCATACTATCTTATATTCATTCAAAATTAAATTAAACATTGGCCTAAATGTTATTTTACAAAAGTATTAAAAGATGGTTTATTATTATTTACTTGTCTACGAAATAGTAAGAAAACATGCCTAGTTCATGCGGATCAGGTGGGAAGGAGTATAGTTGTAATTTGCTCTTAAAAACGCTAATATAAAGTCACACAAAAATAGCATATATAATATTCGAATTTGATAAGCCATGAGTGTCACCCCATTTCAAATAATGACATTGAATGATGACTAATGAGCATTAACCAAAACAATGATTAACTTAATCATGTGAATTAAATGTATTCAAAACAACTGATGGTTTTCTTACACACAATTATTTCTTTAAATACTATTAAAAGGGTGTCTACGCCAGTTATCTTCCTTAAATATGCCGCAGTATATATCTTCAACCTTATGGTTAGTGGTGAAAAATAGTTTATTATTTATTCCTAATCTATTATGGACTTGAAATAATAGTCAGAGTCACTTTTATCTATGTATAACTCTGTTTTACATGTGTATGCGTTTCTATTGATTAGTTTAAATGGCGGATCTCCCCCGTCCCTCCTCAAATGAGCAAAATTAATGTTTGCTTAGCAAGTAATGAGTGATAATTGCGCACAAGGACTAAATACATAAATAGTCTGGTCCCGGTATTAACTCTCAGATCAGAAACTTTTTCTCTTAATGCAGACGCTTCTAAAACTAAAACTAACGTCAGTTTATGAATCTCAAGCCTTGTAATGAATGAGAAATGAATGTATCACTAAGTATTATTTTCAGCAAAGAGGGACAAAAAAATCCTCATTTATCAAAGAAATTAAGCAAAGGTGCCTTGTTTTATTGTTATTATTGTTTATTTAAGGTTAATAATGTTGTCTATCTCTCGTCAAACTTATCAAGGTTCATCTCATTTTTTAATGCAATTGTTTCCTATGCGATTTTTTGTTTGTTCACTATTTGAAGCAATAAACATACTTGTGTAAATACTGATAAATTTTCATTTTCCCTTTATTCTTTACATTTTTATAATATGAATAGCCAGCACATATCCCTTTCTAATTATTTAAGGTAATTATCATGTATAGTGTTTTTGTGTGTTTTGTTGGGTTGGCTGATATGTTTCTAGTGTGGTGCATCAAGTCCGCCTGCTGCCGTCTACCGGCTGTGTTGCGGGGACTATAATGCTCAAGCGCAAACATAACCTTTCCTTTACTTGTGTTCCAATTAAAACAGTGTTATTTATGTTTTAAGGGTAGGTTTAGAATATTTTCGATAACATCAACAATTAAAAATATGGTTTGAGGTTTCACTCGATTTTAAGAGGCTTTTAACTATTCTTGGAATGAGGCTCATTTATGTTTGCTATTCAGTATATTAGATTAGATTAATAACACAGGGGAACAATTTTTTTCTTATTTTATGTTGCATGAGATTTTTCAACTGATTTTAAATATTTATTCAACACTGATTTCAAATTTGAAATAGGTTTTCCTCTGTATCCTTTAATTTTCATGATATTTGAAACTTGTGATTTTCAAGAGAGAGAGAAAACGGATACCCATTGATATTATTACACTACAGATAGCTTGAGAACTAGGCTTAGCTCTACCCTAACCGTAGATTAATTAGGCTAATTTTTCTTACAAACATCCATATTCTTTATTTTTATTGTTAATTTTTTATTCTAGAGATGTATCTGTTTTATACAAAAATAACCTGTTTTTCTTAGTTTAATTCCACGATATCCCTGGTCTTCTCGGACATTTAGGTTTTACCTGGTATTGCCCAGCAGAATGGCGATTATTTCTGGACAGCCCAAAGCATAGTCTCAAGTGTGTTCTCTTGCACAATGGCAATGTTTATGGAATAATTCCAGGAAAACATAATAACATAAAAATTGTCATATACTCAGTCAAATATCACAAGCACAACTGGATCATTTGTGTGGACCAGAAAATGGTCAGCTTCCTGCTTGGACAGCAGAGAGGCTCCACGAAGTTTCCATGCTATCTATGCATATGGGACAGCCGAGCCCAGGAGTGGCCTATCCGTGAAGCTCTAGAATCCGGCACGCCAAGCATTGTGAATGACCCAATCGTCAGCCGAGAGAAAATTATTCCCTCCCCCACTCCATATCAAGCTTGACTTGATGAAACCTTTTGTGAAGGCATTAATTACTGATGGTGAATGTTTTCACATATAGTTTCTGCCTTTCCTGCTTTGTCTTTCGAGAAGATCAAAGCATGTGTGTTCGATGTCCTCAAATTCTTGCCCTTGTATGTGATGAGGAATTTGTCAGGAAGATGAAATATAAGGAGAAGGCGGCTGTCTATAGTGGCATTTATACAAATTTTTCTTGGTTACAAAAAAGGCTGAAAACTATGAAATACTCGTTACTAGAATGCTGTTGGCCTTTAGTGATCTTCGGTGCAACTTGAGTGTCAAGCTCCATTAATTCCTGAATAGTCACCTTAATCAATTCCCCGATAACCTTGGGGCTGTTAGTGGTGAACAGGGAGAACGCTTCCAACAAGACCTGATGACGTTGGAAGAGCGCTAACAAGGGTGATGTAACAAAAATATGATGTCAAACTACTGCTGGAGAATCAAACGAGATTGCCCTTAGAAAGTTCACAAATGCCAAAGCTACAAGCGCAAATTCTTGCTTGAATAGGACCTATTTGAACTTTGCATTCCATCCTTATCAGTTTTTCTGAATCATCGATCATCTTTAGGTCGAAACATATGTTAATGTAAATTAAAAAGCATTAGTGCATACTGATATTTGACTACAATGGATAGCTATTTCAGATTTGACAAGTGGAAACTCATATTTTACTCCACCAGAGTGCTTCCCCCTCCCTACATCCCCCCAAACTTTAATGCATATTGTGATGCACCTACACGTTTCTGTGAATACTTAAAGGATATATATTTGCCAAGATGGTTGTTTATGGCTAATTTTAAAACGGAATGACCATACATTTATCAGATAAACCATGTCATTATGCGAGAAACGTAAAAATTTCACGAAAAATGAAAATGTTGAATTGCAAAAAATCTAGAGCTTACAGAGAAAACTTCATTCAGATTTTATTACAGCCCATGCAAATTAGGTAAGAACAAGTGCTGGTATAAATGCAACAAAAAGTTTGTTCTTCAGTGTAATCAACATGTGACTCCATTTATTATAATTGTGAATACGTACGTTTATATTATTATTATTATTATTATTATTATTATTATTATTATTAGCATAAGTATTCTCTTATGTGAATGAAAATAATTGAAATCACTCTGTGACAAATGATGATCTATTACATATGCCAAGGATTTTAATAAAATTTTGGCCGAAATATACTCTGAAATTATTTGAAGTAAATTCATTTCCATATATGATGGATTAAACTTAATAGTTTGTTAAAGAAAGTGAATTTAAATACATTACTGTAACTAAGTAATCTCTTATTTTATAAAAAATAATGTTCTGGGAAATGTTGAAGACGATTGGTTTATTAAAGGTGAAGAAAATTGGATAATATTTACTAATCAAAAAAATAATAACATTTAAACGAGAGTGATGGTAGGTTTTGTTATCTGGGTCACAACTATAAAAGTTAAAAGAATATATATCGTGGTGTCAAAACCTTTGTAAAAATTATAAATGATTAATTAAACCTTTGGAAATCCACAAGGCCTATAAATTACACCTGGACACGGGAATGGAATCTACGAATATGATACATGATATGGCTACATCCGTTACTAAAATATATTTTTCAACTTAAAAAGCTTCGCTAGTCATATACAAGTAACTGTACGAGCGTTTGCTTATTATTATTATTATTATTATTATTATTATTATTATTATCACCGCGTCTTACTACCCGTTAAGGTAATACGCACTTATGCTAATGTGTAATGGTAGGGTGATTGTGAGATTAAATGGAGGACCTACACTTTAACGTGGGATCCGAACCACGGTGGAGGTCTGGCATGCCACACATTCACAAGTTGTGATTAATACACGTCTTATCATAGACGAAGGAAGTATTTGGCAATCAGATAAATCTGTACCGGGACCGATTTGTTATCCTCCATGGTATTTACGCTCATGCACAAATTGTATGTCCACATGTCTATCACAGAATATAAATATTATAAATATTTCATTATGTACACTCACATGAATGTCTAGTGTACCAGTCTCCTACATTAGTTACTTTACCTTGGTACGCAATGCATAAAATAGTAAGTTTCGATCCCTTTTAGCTCGTAAACTGTAATGATTTAAAATCATTGGATTACTATTTATAGCTTACACTTGTTAAAATTGTACAATAAACTTTTTATGGTCGAATTACCTTAAACTATGAATGAAGAATGACACGGGTCGATACTGAATAACTCGGTGACAGAGCTTTGATGCGCTGAACCAAAAGTACCGAATTCGATTCCCGGGTCTAGATGTATTTTTTTAAATTTTCTAATAGTATTATATTATCTCTTTATTGTTTTTATAATAAGGACTATAAGCAGTCATAATTATTTTTCTGGACTTTGTAACTTATTAATGAACAGCTTCCATAGATAGATTTTCCTTCTCTTTTATGTTGATATGAAACAAGCCTACGCCTTCTGGGTGGGTCAGCTTCGATTTCTTCTTGCAGGCGCTCTATTTAAAGGCACACTCACGAAAACCCGCCCTGATGCCAAAATCTCTCGCTTGCTTCTATTTCAAGATGGGCTCACACAACGTCAGATGTCCGAACCAATTCCAAATGAATCTTTTAACTTGCGTTTTTATTTCGTGTATCATTTTCAAAGAAATGGTTAATGGCTTGAACTAGATTGCGCACCTATTTTTACTTGCCCTTCCCTATTTTCCACTCTATCTAAACTTTAAAATTTATATTCTTGTAAACAGTCAATACCTTTACAACATTTGTGTTTTCTCCTAGATCAGTTTTAATGTGCTGCCACAAACAACACCTTTTATCTGTATCGTAAGGAAAAATAAACATGCCGTATATTTCCTCTTAAAGTTCATCGTCATGGTTTAGCGATACCTTAGCTGTAGAATGCCCTCGTAACTAGAAAAGGTAGAGTAAAAGGTGAAACAGCCCTCTCTCTCAACCTTCCCCCATTTTCATTTTATCGTCTCTTTGATGGAAGGAAAATGTGCCATTGTAACTTTATGCTTTACTTAGAATGGCTTCAAAAAGATCAGCTCTATTTATAATTATTTTCAGAGTATTTTGTTCCTATATTTGTGGGTTTGTGTAGCAATCTAGATTTTTCCACTCTATTAATAGGGCTATTGGGAATGCCAGGCCTCCACCGTGGTTCGGATTCCACGTTAAACTGTAGGTCCTTCATTTCATCTCACAATCACCCTACCATTATCCTACCATTACACATTAGCGTAAGTGCGTATAACCCGAATGGGTAGTAAGACGCGGTGCTAATAATAATAATAATAATAATAATAGGGCTATCCCCACTAGCCTGGAAAACTAAGCTTTAACCTCGGCCAGCTGCACTGAACTCGTACAATTATTTATAGGCAAATTTCCGAGTTAAATTACTCTTAATTACCTCCTTTTTATTTTCCCCCTTAATAATAATCTCTTCCTTTGTGTTTAACATGCCACTAAATACTGTACTATTTTGAAGAACCTTTCAACGTATCAATAGTCGTACAGGTGACCTGGTGGTCTAGGTGTAAGGTGTCAGACTTCTGTGCTGGCGGCCGGGGTTCAATCCTTGGTCCCGGCACAGATTTATCTGATTTCCAAACCCTTCCTTCACCTCTGTCAAGACATCTTGTGAATGTCAGGTCTCCACCGTGGTTCGGATTCCACGTTAAACTGTAGGTCCTTCATTTCATCTCACAATCACCCTACCATTACACATTAGCGTAAGTGCGTATAACCCGAACGGGTAGTAAGACGCGGTGCTAATAATAATAATAGTCGTACACTTTAGCTGAGCTGGTAGCATATCTGCTTCTTGAGCTAAGAGTCCAGGGTTCAATTCCTGTCATGACCGAAATATCTATCATTCGTGATATTATGACTTTGCATTTCTTAATGATGAATTAGCAACGTAGGGACTGGGTATTGTATTTGTTCAGGAATCAAGTAGGTTTGTAAGTCTTGTGATCATATAATCAGTCATTTCAGTAATGTAAATGTTCCAAATAAAACAAATATCTTGTTAAGTACATGGCCAGCGTTGATTTGTTCGCCCTGAAAATTGTTTCTGATTTGGGCGTCGTCCCCCGAGACTACCTTGCGTTCAAGGAGGAGATAACCGCGTCAGAGTTGGGCGTGCCGCCTATCACACCATGGGGTTGGCTTATTTGATAAAATCACCGTGACCTTGCCTTCTTTAAGGGGATGCACCCTCATATTAGGTGTCCATTCTGGGTTGTATAAATTAACACTATTTAATTTTATATTTGTTTATGATATCTGAACAATATGTACTTAACGCTGGATTATTCACTGTCTCAACTTAACGTGTCAGTGTTATACGAACTCTACTCCATTAGTTTATTACAGGCATGTCCAACCTTTCCCCGAGTGAGGGCCATATAAGCTTTTGGGGAATCGGCCGGGGACCCGCTTCGGTGGCCGCATGTTCTAAGCTGCTACTCTCGCAACAGACTGCACCGCCCAAGACTTGGAGATCGGAGTTCGATGCCGGTCGTGTATACTGGGGGTGGTTTTTCCTAAAAGGCTTTCCACTCTCAGGGTGTTTTTTTTTTTTTT